>VYZV01019705.1:0-58508 GCA_013401275.1 Pandion haliaetus
TCTCCTGAGGGGACGATGCCCTCCGCTTGAGCGGCCTTCTCGAGGCTGCGCCCTCCCTGCACGCCCTGCCTGTGCCGACTGCCATGCCCCTTCTGCCGCGCTCCTCGGGGCTGTTTCAATCTCCCACATTTGCCCCTGGTAACGCCCTTCTCTGGTGGGAGCTGCTGGCTCTGGACGGGTCCCTCTGCTCTTCCTCGGGGTTCCTGGCTCTGGGAACCTCCTGGGAACCTCCTTGTCCGCCTCAACCTAGAGCTTAGCCACTGAACTTACCGTCGCCGCTGCTGGTCTCATCGCAGACTGAGTTTCTCTCCCTGGATATATGACTGAAGTGCTGACATTACTTGCTTGCTAGAGGGATATGTTTTGTATTTACTGGTGCCCTGGTCTTTTTCCCTTTAAATAAAAAATGCCCCAAATGATCAGCTTTCTGCATCTATATTAAGAATTATTTGTTCAGCCAGTTCAAGCTCACCCAGCCTGTCTAGACGAACCAGAGGAACTGCACCAAATCGCACACTGTTCAAATACACGCAGGAAGGACTGACATTATGTCAAGTGGCATGGCTTCACTGACGGCACCACTGCCACCGCACCCCACAATGCAGGGGGATCTGACCTCTGACAGTATGGACAGGCATGAACTCTATAGGAGGAGAATGAACACAGTCAGTGCGTACACATCCTGCTTGGGAGCAGAGGCAAAGAGCAGATCTAAGATTCGCTGCTAGTCCCACCACAAAAGCTGCACCATTCCCGATGGCCCTGTGTCCTGCACGTACCACGCATCCTGTGCAACTCTCTTCTGGAAACTTTTGTAGACACTTCACTATTTTAATTAGGAAATATTGGCACACCTAAATAAACACAACATAAAGACAAAGGACATTCTGCTCCCCTGTAATACCAGTAGTTAATACATTGACTTTGCTTTCTTTAAATACTCTTCAAAAAGTTCAACATAAATGAGTAGAATTGCCTAAATATGATACTGGGTATTTTAATTCCTTTCAGAAGAAAAAGAATAGCCTAGAGAAAGTCCAACTATAGCATTTCAAAAGGACGCACTCCCATGAACTAATTAAGATTTAAACCATGACAAGCTGCAAGTATCTCAGTGTGCTCTCCAACCACAAGCAACAGACAGGCAAAGTACCTAAGAACAATTTGGAAATTACTTTTGGGAATTAGGGGAATTGTGTAATCTGATTTAGTTGTTGCTGTTGTCAATAGAAAGATATGAAACGTTTTGAATTTCCATGAGAGTTTGAGAGTAAGTGGGGAAAAAAAAAGGAAAAATAATCAATAAACTAATCTATAATTTCATTGATGGTGAGGGCCACAGCTTGTGCAGAGCAGGTGAGGATTTGTTGTCGGAAGAATGATTTGCTCTTGAGACCCAGTGCTATCTCAATCTAAGTATATAAAGCTCTCAGTCAATGCAGAGAGGTTGTGTGTGCCTTACCAGGGCTCAGTTTGATCTCTAATGTCCTGAAAGGATAGATTTGCAATAAAAATATGTGAAAACATTTAGAGACATTAAGTTTACAAGATGACTCTGATCCTGTGGATTAGTCTTGAGTCTGCAAGTGTGCTGAAGCCTGCCAGGGACAATAAAGCAGTGTACTGTCCTTACACTAAGAGCAATTCAATTTGTATGTCCAGATGTTCATTTCAAGATTTTTGTCCATTTTGAAGAGTTGTATCTCCATTGCCTTGGAATAAAAACACAATTACGTGTAAGCCATTTACAAGATTCCTGTGGCAAATATTCCTAACCCTGCTGGGTTATTTTAGGGCAGAGAAGCCATAGTTAATACAAGGCTGGAGGACTGTTTGACAGAACTATTGAAATAAATAAAAGGATTTGCTCAAACTGCGAGTCAAAGCACGTGAAAACGTGAAGGTTACTGAAGCCCAAGAGATCCCTCCACCTCTTGCCAGGCCCTGAACTGTTGGGAAATGTTTCTAGCAGCACACTGTCCCACTTTGCATTTCTAAGAGGCTGAATCCCAAGAATAATAATGCAGAGAAGATTGCAGCCCTTGGCTTTCCAGCCAGACAGTACTTCAATGAACAATGCGGCCAGCCCATCAAAACATCCTTGCCAAGTTACACAAGTACCACTTGTAAGAAAAGCTTTCTACTAGAAAAAGAGACAGCAAGAGAGAATATGCTGGCAGAGAGGGAACTGATGGGAAGGGTTGACTCCTAATCGGGTGCTTAATTACAGCACAGGTCCCATGACAGTTAGCGACGGTGCTCAAAGGAGCACATGTGCTGTGCGGGGATTTACAGCAGCGGAGCGGTTACGGCTGCGCACGCAGCACAGGGCTGGAGGGGAGCCTTCGGCAGAGCAGTCAATCCGTGCCCTAGCACCAACCCGCTCCTGTGAGGAGGTGGCCCTCTGCCACCAACCCCTAAACGACAGCGTGGCCAGGTCGGAGGGGTTACTTTGGGAGCTAACTTTATCTGTATATCAGAAAAGGCCCCACATGCAGCAGAGACTGAACCAGGAGCACAGTCCTGCATCACACAGAGTGAAAACCACCCCAAACAAGCTGCAAATTATAGTCCTTTGCTGAAAGTAAAAGGGCTTTGAATACACAGGGCACTGATCCAAAGGCTGATCAGAAGCCTCCCAAGGATACAGGGCATATTGTAAAAGGAAACAAAGATAAGTGTTTTCTATTTTAAGTGTCAGCCGCCCCACCAAGTCAAGTCACTAAACAGTTTGGGTTTGTTTTTTTTAACCTGAAGGCCTTACCCAGCTTTCCTGGATTCCTTCCTCATTTTTGGCTACACAAATGCACGTCAGAGCAAAATGCCTTTGTAATTCTGTAACATCGCCTCCTACCGCTTCCTCGGCAGTAGCCCTGCACTGAAACAGAGCACTGCAATGAATCGCAGCTTTCCGGTTTCAGATTTAAAGACATTTGCAGAGTTGCATCACACAAACTATGAAGATATAAAAGGGTTTTCCTCCTGCAGCACTTAGCTTAGGTTAGATCTGGTTGACAACTGCATTAGCACCCACACATCACCTCGGGTTTCTAACACAAACCCACTGCCCGCAACGGTCCCACACAGCCTGCAGAAAGGGCGAATGGGGGTGGCAACAGGTTAATGAGCCCTAAACGAAGTGACCTACCTCCGTCTGCCGCCATCCTGGCCACGCTCCAGTTGCTGTACGAACTGGAAGACAAGCAAAATGGTTTGCAACCATTGCAACTGCAAATGCCTGCTTTTCCATTCCCAGAGCAAAGGACTGTAACAAAACTGTTGCTTTCCCCAGGGAAAGATGCCAGTACTCCTGGAAGCAGTTACTCTAGGGGAACAAACATAGTCCCCCCATTTGCCACGGGTGGGTTCAAGAAGCCCTGGAGAAGGGCAGTGCTCCCTAACACATGCAATCAAATGTGCCATAAGAAAGTCTAAAGATAAACAATTCTCAAAGGAAATACAATTCTAAGGTCTAAAGTGTTTGAAGAAGGGGTGCCACCGCCCTTCATGCCATCACTCCTACCTGGAACAAGGTGACAACACTGCTCAGCCCATGAGCATATCTGGAAACAAAACCAGCCCAGCTGCCAGAAGAAACAGTGAATTGGCCCAAGGAAGGAGCATTACAGGCTGAACCCCCTGACGAAGCACAGCCACCAAGGTACCATCATATGGCAAACTCTCCTCCGATGACCAGAAGTACTCCTTGTTCATTGGTAAGTCCTGCAAACTCCAAAGCAGCAAGGACTACAGAAAGCAGCGTGAAGTGCCCTTGCCAGCCCTGCGGCTGGACTGAGGGGTGCAGGAGGAGAGCAACAGCCCGAGAAGAGGCCCATGATGTCCAACTGTGTTGATTCCCAGATGGCAGCCAACTCTGTGTGAAGACAGAGAAAAATAATGGGAGCAGAGAAAAAGGACTGAAATGGTGGGGTCAACCTTTCTGGGCAGCTGAAACAGGGCAACAGGCAGCAGCCCCATGGTATGACGCATGGCTGGGAAAACCTGTACAAGTCCCCCTCTCACTGTGAGACCAGAGGAAAGTCGGCACAGGAATGAGACCAGGGGAAAGTCAGCACGGGTGAGCTGTGCCCCACGAAGCAGCAGTGCTCGTGTTGCAGCTCCAGCCACACCATCTTCCCCCACTTTTTAAAGTAATAATAATACAAAAGCTACAGTATGCATCCATTCCACAGCTGCTATGAGGTGGGTATTAAGGCTTCTCAGACCCTTTTCAGCTGGATGACTCCTATGCGGCATGAATTTCTTTTATGTTATCTTTACAATGAACTCAATGACCTGACCAGGACAAGCCAGGCTCCCCAGGGACAGAGATAATTTAGTGCCTGTGTCACTCCTCCTTCAGTCCAGGCTGCCAGCGCCTCAGTTTATACTCATTTAGGTGTTGAAAATAACCCCAGAAATCCACAGCTAAATGCACAAAGGCTTGTGGCTGGGTTTCAGCTGACTGTATGAAGGTTGTACATCATTTATTTCAAGATCATGCCATTAAGTTTCACTACAAAGCTCCAAGTGTGTATATTGATCACCTTTGTCTCTGGTGCTGTTTGGCTAACGACAGATCTTGCAAATAGGGCCTTGGGATGCCCTCACCTGTTGAGAAAGGTGTTTACTCTGAAAGATAGCTTGAAAATGTGCTAGAAACACCAACTTCTGGAACATGCAGTTGCCAGGAGCAAGGCAAAGCAAAATGAAAGGACATTGTACCTAGAATTTAGAAGACACTGAACAGACTTAAATGCAATGCATACATTGCATTTACTTGCTGTTCCATTTGATTTTTTTGCTCACTTTGGCTAAGGTGGAAAGAAAATGGGACTGAACCGCAGAGGCCTTGAGCTGGCTCTGCTGCCCAGGGCTGAACTACCCAACAGGAGCCACTCGAGAGCAGGTCGGTCCTCGGCCCTTCTGCTCTTCCCCTTTTGAAATTCAGTGCTGTGAGGCACTGCTGAGCATGCAACGGTGGTAGAAGCAAGGCTCGTAACATACATTTTTTGATGTTGCGTTCAAAATCAAACACCCTTGGTGCAGCAGACGTAACGTTAAGTCTCCTTGTTATTGAGCAGTCAGCATTGTGAAGACTTGCAAGCTGGGATCTCGGCGAGTGGGAAATCACCACTAAGATGTCAAATTGGTTTTCCTTCAAGGCAACTATCCTTTTTACACGATAAGGCCAATTCCCAAACAAAGGTATTTAAAGGAGTTTCTAGGAAACTCTTTCAGAAATGTCAGCCCAAAGCAGCAATGCTGTGATTTCAGGGTCAAATCTGCTTGGATCAAAACAACAAATTAACTCTTCTGCTACTTCCAACATCTGAAACACAAAATACATCCCAAAATGAGTGCAACCTCCTTTTAAAAAAACAGAATTGTGCTAACACAGAAATAAAAATAGCTTCAGAACTGCAAAAGGAGCCATCTGGAGACTCCCACCACGGCAGCAGAAGAACGCAGAAGGAACTAAAAGGTGCACAGCAACTCCCATCACTAATGCTCTTCTCCAAAGCACTCAAATACAGTGGGGTGAGAACAAACATCAGCACGTTTCTCATGTGGCAAAGAAGAATCACTGCAAGTCACACCACCTGAACCCATTTGCACCAGCAAGCCATCCCCTGTTATTCAGCTGGAACAGGTACCAACAGCAATGCTTTCATTTCCTGGAGAAGCCGGATGCTCCTCAACCACCTTAATGCAGCGCAGACACAGCGTGGGGTGCTGCACAGCTTGCGTGCTCTCCTCAATGTGCACAGCTCCCTCTTCCCCCAACACTGGGCTGTAAGCGTTACAATTAAGCTCAACAGTTGCAGTTTACAGCTGCTCCTTTCTAAAATACAGAGGTAATTTTTTTTTTCCTCTTTAAAAGTAGGATTGTGGGATTTTCTTAATAAATATTCAGCATGCTCACCAGAACAAAATGGGAGTGAAAGCAAGACCGCTGGCTTTTGGATCTGCTCCGTGCCTCTATTTTTCTACGTAACCTGCTCTAAAAGTATAATGATCGGCATTAAATCCAAGCTTGAAGGCACAGTACTAAAGCCCAGGAAAACATTTACATTTCTGCGAGGATGAAGCATGAAAATTCAGTGACAAATCCATTTTTCTTATGCAGAGTTGTGGCTTCAGAGCATTTGTAAAGACAGAAGAGGCCAGCACTGGGAGGATAATAAAACTGTTGGTTACACTTCTCTTTCTTATAGGTAGCACTCCATCCCCTTTTAAAGAAACATAACAAAAGGCCCCCCAAAACAGAAAAAACTGATATAAAATACTGCAGCATATTTTCTCTAGAAATAGATCTACTGACACACATGAAGTAACCAAGTAATCCACTGCAGCCTGTAATCATCTAAGCTATTAAATCACTACAGAAAGTGCCCTATTGCATGGGCCTTCCTCCTGACCTGGCAAGTTTGGTGGATTCTCACTGACCAGTCACAGGACAAATGACTCAATATATGGGTGATGTTATGGGAAGACAAATCAGGAGGCACCTCAGCTCTAGAGAGAACCACAAGGCCCCTCCAAGAAATAATAAAATTCCTTTGTTGATGTATAAAGAGTATTACAGTTTCCTCCTTTCTTCTGCGTCCCTTGCGGTGAAGTGGAACTGAAAACGCACAAGGTTGCCTCTTGAATACTGCACTGGGCTTGTGCACCTTTGATGAACTTGCAGCATGTTATAAATACAAGTGAGTCTTCAGAGCACATCAGCTCAATGGACCAAATAATTCAGTAGCTCTTCTGCTCCTCTAACTTCAGAGGGTTTAACAAACCCAGAAAACACACGACGGGAAAGGCGATTCCCACATTTCTCAAACACAGCCTCTGAAGCAAACACATCCATTTTGTAGGAGAGACCCCAGATGACTTTCCTACGCAATGCAGGTGCTCCTGAGTCCTCTCTGCTACACAAAATCATTTTAGAAAGCACAGCTTCTGAGCTGGGCAACCAAGAGTCTTATATTGTACCTGGTGCCACCATAAGTCTCGCTTTGGCAGCCCTGCCCACAGTCCCAATAGCATAATGTCCCTTGAGTCAAAGATGTGCCACTTGGAGATATCAGGGCTATCCATCTCTCAGGTTATGCACACACAATGCAAAAGGATGCTCAGCAAATCAAAACATCAGAGTTTACAGAGATAGAAAAGATAGTCTTGGAATAAAGACTTAGGAGGTTAGAAAGTCATTCCTCAGCTCTGTCACAGACTTACTGTAAGGTCTTAAGTTGCATCCTTCTTCTCATTTCTACAAGGGGGATGACCATACCACTTTTGCCGCATGCACTTGGACTACTAGAGATTCTAAGTGCAGAGGGAAGCGACCATCTCTAATGTGAGGTTTATTGACAGTGCGACAACACAAACAACACAGCGTGCGCTGGGTCCGCATTTTAGTGGAGATTGGGTACTCATTAGTGGACACATTTGAGAGCTCTTGCCTAGCGTCTTCCATGAAATCAAGCAGCAAATCAACAGCGATTACAGCCATGCTGTGGAGACAGGATTTTAACATCCTTTCCATTATCATTTATAGCTGTCTACAAACTGTAAAGCTGCACAGATCCCGCTGGCTTTGAAGGAATGAAAGCCATCCTCCCTTTTAGAAATTTCTGATTATTCATTAATGGATAATAACCAAATGATTTAGTGGGAGGAGGTGGGGAGTACCCCTAAATCTTACGCAAGCCTGAGCCCCGCTTGGCATCAATGGAAAAACACTGAATATCATTCAAGGTCAGGAGCTACCTGGAAAAAAATAAGGCCAAGAGAGTCTGGAGAGCTTTTTTTTTTTACTTCTCTTTTCAAGACTTGTGTCAAGTGCACAGAAAAGCAATCTTTGTGCAAAACACAATGAACAGGACCTGTTTGTCCAGCCCGAAACACATTACACAACCAGGAGTGGCAGCACACTCACAGCAAGTTTGGCATCAAAAGCGAAGCAGAAAGCTAGGGGCAGGAGCCAGCCCAAACATACATCACTCCTTCCTTAAAGATCAGGAAGAGGTTTGGTCTGGTCCTTAACCTAATCTGAAACACTTTGCTCTTCCCTACTTCAGTCATCCAAACATGCAGCTTAATATTTAGAGGAAGATCCTATTACAGGATAAGAAGGAAGGAAGATTGTCTACATTATGAATTTACACTGAAGAGCTGTTTATAAATAATTCCACGTGTGGATATTGCTCATTGCAGAGAAAAAACACCTTGTTCTGGTTTAGTTTAAGACATCTTGGATGCGAGAGCCCCAATTCTCCTCTTTTTTGCCTGCATTTTATACTGACATCGCTTCAGTGACTGCACAGTTACTCCTTAAACCAAACCCAACTCCACTGGCTGATCCCTAGCTATACTGGATCACACACTAGTGCAGGTTCGCCTCCCTGGCACAATCTGCTCCACTTAAATCACTGCTGCTTTTAGCCTGATAGAAATAATCCCCCAATGGAGCCGACTTCACCCCTTGGTCACCCCAGCATCAGCCCACAGCAGCTGTGCTGATTTCAGCAGAGTCACTCCACATTTAAAATCACACCACTAAGAGGGATTGTGCCTGCGAGCGGGCATGCAGCCACGTGAGTCCCCCTCCACGAGCTGAAAAGAGCCCTATGGACCTCCAGGACAGGCCAGGGGAGCAGAGTTGGAGGGAGCGCTGCTTCTTCTGCCACCCAGGTATATTTTTGCAGCTTGCTTAATCCCTACTGAAGAAAGATCACAGTTAAGGCTGGTGAAACGAGGACATCTTAAAGACATATAAAGCACCTCTGCAGCCTGTCTTAGTATCTTAATCAGTGTGGATGAGATCAGGAGACTCCATTTAAGAGTTACTGCCTTATAACAAAATGTCTGCTCCACTCTAGAGGTGCAGCAAAGATGCCCCAATCCCTCCTGGCAGAAAGTCCTATTATACTTCATGAATTTTTGAAGCTGCCTCATGAATTAATGCACTAAAATGACTTTAATAGAGTCCTCGTTTGCAAATGCTCCTTGGAAATGTTGGTAGTATTTAAAATACACACTTAAAAATAAGCAAATGAATATTTAAAACTCTTGGAAACAGCCTGGAGGAGGAAGACCATGTTCACAATGGCATTCAGCACAGCAAGAAGCAGTGCGTGGTGGTGAACAGGAAGCCTGAAAGAGATGCTCACAGTGGGGGAGCTCACAGGGGACCAACGCCACAGACCTGAGCTCTCCCCATGTGTGGTGTTGCCTTAAAGGTCAAGTCCCAACCTCATCTCGTCCCTGTCAATAGTGCTTGCCTCTCTCTGCTAAGGGTCTGGAGATGTACTGGGCAAATGCTGCACCGTAGTGCCACACATCATTAAGAGAAACTTTTCTTTTAGCCAGTGGAAGCACTTCACTGTTTAGGAACAAACTTGCTTGGTCACCCGACCCTCTGTGAGACACTTGGAAACCACCACAAGGTCATCTCAGTGCCTCCTGCCGCAGAAGCAGATAAAACACAAGACCACTAAGTTCTCCACGTGTCTGGTTACAAGGTCCAGATATTTGACCAACTTCCCAAAAACGCCTCTTGCTCAAGAAAACACGGCAATGCTCGTGTGCATTTTTCCTGCCTGGCTGGCTGATACCACAACCAGTTCACATTGCTGCGATGAAGCCGTGGGTTTTTTTAGTCTGTGAGGCACTCTGAGATCCTTTGGGATGAAAGGAGCTATATAAATGTAAATCATTCTCATTAATGTAAATTGTGGGACAATGCGATGTTTACAGCGAACAGTCCCAGGGCTGAGCTTCAGAGTGTATATGTTTATGTATAATTTCACCAACGAAAAACACAGCCATCACTGCCCGGTAGCTGGACACCAGAAAGACCTCCTCCATGGAGGACCCGGTTGGGACTTACCACACACAGTGACGAGGTCAGGCTACAAGGGCAGCACTGTGGCCACAGAATATTTATCTCCCTTGTATGCTGTTGAAACACATTTCAAAAACCCTGGAGTCCTCCTCTTGCACATTCATCCATAGCAGATTTGGGGTTTCTCTGTAACTGCAGGAGGTTAATTAACATTTTTTAAGACCAATCCTAAAAACCAGGGTGACCCCAGTTCAAACAACTTGGTTGCTAAAGAGAGGGGAATTCACATCCAGAGATTTAAATGTGTAGTTACAACTCAAACCATCACGCACACTCTAACTCAGACCCAACCCAGCATCCATGAGATTTATCAGGAATTATTCTACTGGTTTGGGGTAAACTTTGAACCAGGCCCTTCTCTGCATCTGTTTCCTAGTCTCTCCATGTTAAGAGACAACTCCTATCAGCTTTGTCAACATTATGCCCATCCTAAGAGAAAACAGTATTTCTTCCTAGATAACCATTGGTACCTACGGACCAAAACAGAGCATCAACAACTTGAAGAGTCAACCTAAGGCGCAACTTAATTATGTTCACTGGACACAAAGACTATGACTTGGAGGTCCAGCTGAATCTCTGCTCAGGTCAGAAAGTGTGAAAATCTGCAAGCCATAATGAAGCTGGAGGATCAGCGCTGTCCTTGGGAGTCTTGCTTCACACCATCTCCTGCAGACTGGATACTGCAAGTGTGCCCTTAAGTAGTAAACTGTTCCCCAAGAGATGTGGCCGGCTGCCTGCATATATCCTAGGACACAAACGAGAGCTTCTGAAGAGTTTAGAAAAGGAGTGCACTCCTGGGCAGGTGGCTGCCATACCATCTCTAGAGCTGTATTTACCTCAGCTGTGTGCTAATGCCACGCCGGATTCAGTGCTGTGAACTGCGATGGGACAAGCTCTGAGGACAGTTCTGGATCTGTGCTAACCCCAGCAGAGTCTGCAGGAGCACACACACCCCCATGCGCAGATGTGTACACAGAACAAACACACACAACCAAAATGCCTGCACAGACTGAAAGACAACAGCTCCAGCTTAATCCCAAACTGAGAAGCAAGTGCAAATCGCCAAATTTAAATTTCGGCCTCTTTCTTTTCTGTGCTTTTGTTTCAATATTTAAAACTGCAACTAACAAAGCAACAGACACAATGCCATCTCCTCGGGAAACGCATACCCAGCTCCCTCCATCTGCTTCCTCCCTCAAGCCCCCTTGTATTCTACAAAGCAGATTGTGCTCTGAAATATTAATACTTTGCTCTTCT
This sequence comes from Pandion haliaetus, assembly GCA_013401275.1. Classification (NCBI taxonomy): domain Eukaryota; kingdom Metazoa; phylum Chordata; class Aves; order Accipitriformes; family Pandionidae; genus Pandion; species Pandion haliaetus. Next base: position 11,162 of record VYZV01019705.1, read on the forward strand.
ATTGTTATTCCCAACCCTGAATCTCAAAGCTTGTTCCCAGCTTCTCTCCCCCTTACATTTTTTCCAGGGATCACGGCACTCAATGGGTTATGTTACTGCATACTGTACCATGTCTGAGTGGAGCTTTCATAAAAAGGTGGAAGCGGTCCAGAAGCAGCTTCTAGGGAGCCTTCCATCTGCAGCAGCATTTTATTTAGACAGCAGAGGGGAAATTAGATCCCTATGTTGCTGATTGGCTTTGGGAGTTGAATCTTCAGTTCTGTAGGAGGAGTTCATTTACACCACTGTAACGAACCCAATACTGAAACTCCCACCGGGGTGATCAGCACTCGGGGGGAACGTGGAGGAACAATGATTGTTCAATTTAAGGGCAACACAGAGTTGCCTTTAACTCGCGCTGTGCCTTCGCTGTAAATTTCTTTGAATTTGACTTTGTTCTATTTAATCTGGATTTCTGCTCCATCTGGCTTCTGAGTAACGATGCCAATTTATTTCATGTGCTTGCCGAAGAAGCTTTTCTTTAGCGTGGGGGAGCGGTTACGACAGAGCACCGCTCCAACAAGTCTATTTCAGTCCAGCTCTGAACCTTCTTTCCCCAAATGTTCTAGCAAATACGTCTGTGAGCAGGAATTTCTGTAATTGCAGATAATTCAGATATCGGAAGAGCGTACAGAAAAGGCATCCCATTGGAAATACCCTGAACCAGAGTCTCGCCTAGTGTAAATCAGCTTTGGCATCGATGGTTGCTACACCAAGGTGCACAGGCTGACATACAGCTGTTTGTGCCCGGCAGCGGGGACAGCTTGCTCTTCTCTGAGACTCTGGACTCACGGACAAAAGAACATTTCTTCTCCTGAGCCCCTACCTGGTGCAGACAGATGGCTATCCCAGCCAAAACTTGCTATGTTTTTTAAGGCCAGATCTAAACAGAGCTGAAAGGATGAGTTCTCAGTGCCGTTTCCATGTTTCTTTGCATCAGGTGCTAAATTAGCAACAGGCTTGCTCTCCTTCCACCAAAAGGACGTGTCAGCTACCAAGTCCTTAATCAAACTTCACATCAGCCAGTTGTGCTTTATCAATTGGGTAAGACAGGCGGCATCTAAAAGGCAACCCCCAGACAAAAATAACCTTTTCCCTCCTTAGACTGTTGAGCAAAGGAGCAGCAACTATCTAGTCCAAGGAGCACAGCTACAGAGAGCCCTCCGTTCCGCCATTCCCAGAGATGGGGAGCCCTGAGGCAGAGCACCTCACTGCCTGGAGAGATGCCGGGCACCCGCCACACAGGGAGGCATGCTGCAGCCTGGCCAGGCTCCTGCATTAAATACATACTCTAAAACCATAGGTGTGACCACAGCTCGGCTGCCTGGGATCTGCGCAGGAATTGGGTTAACAGTGGCACCCAGCTTGCATCCAGCTGTGGAGCAAACACCCAGGATGCCAGGTGAGATGATGCCCATGGGAGCTTGTCTGCCATCACTCCTGTTAACCGACCTAGACACAGGTATGTGGCAAACCCACTTCTGGATTGCAGCAGAGTCACAGTTATGGATGTTTATGTTTTTTCAGCACCGTAAGTCACCTTGCAAGTGTCCGGCATTAAGCAGGATAATTTAGCAGGCTTTTCAAATTACTCTGATTCTTCACCGTTAAGGTGTAATGGCCCGAGTCTCTCACAGCTATATTTTTTCCTATACATCTAAGGTCAGAGAGGGCCACTTAACCTTATTATTTCAGAAGGCTCAAACCTTTGACAATTACAAACAGGAGAGTTAAAAGGAGAGCTAAATTTCTGTAATACATTACTTATCATTTCCCAGTCTCTGAATCCAAGCAAGAAGGGTGAGGATGGCTCTGACACCAACTTTCTTATCTAGAGCCCGGCTTGAATGGGACATACAGAGCTAATGGCATGAAGTGATTAATACCAAAGGCTGCTTTGTGCTGTGGATGAAGCGGATTTGCTCCCACCATGCTTCTAGAGATCACAAACACTCTTCCAAGGCAAGACAGACCTGATATAATAGGGGGGCAAGTATGCAAATATGTTAATAATCGAGGAGCAGACACCAGATTAGCTGCTGCTGGTAAAGTCTCAATGACCCTGTCCTAAGGGTCCAGCACCTCCTGCCAACAAGTTTTTACTGGTCTTGCTGCGGGAACCCCATTGCAGCTTACCACAGACCAACGTGTCCCACAACAGACACTTTCTGCTGCAGCCTCTTCAGAGATTTCCTTGCACCGAGTAATTCCCAGTCACTGACAACCCTTGCACTGAAATTAAAACACTGAATGAGCCATAACACGCCCCTCCGGAGCCTCCTTTCACTTGTTACCAGCCAGCATCCCTCTCTCAGGAAAGGGGTCCTGCACAGCCCCTCACATGCAGAGATAAAAGCAGTGCAGAAATCCCCTATCCAAAACAGTCAGTGATAAATGCATTTAGACAGGGCCGTGTCCAGCTTGTACAGTGGCAAAGAGGAAGAAAAAAATCTCTCCATTTAATCTACATGATGAGGATTTCGTAAGATAGTTAACGATGACTCCAAACCTCCAGTTGCAGTGTCAGATTTGAGGCATCACCCAGGTGAAGCAGCACCCTGCTGCATCACCACTGCTTAGGCACAACTTCATGAGCTTCCTTTGCACTAAAGAGACAGGCAGAACAAATCCCTTCTTAAATGCAATCCTGCAACCCATTTCAATATCCAGTGCTGGAAGATGAAGCTTCCATCAAGCCAGTCAGGGCTGAAATATTGTTTATTGTACCTGAAAATTAATTTCATACCTTTTGGGGCATCACCAGATGCCTCAAACAATCATTGACTGTGAACACGAACCTGCAAGTTTAGTGGCCAATTTTCTTCAGGCATGCACTAAAGTGCACCCACGTATTTAAGATCAAAATTCAACCCATGGTGTTCCAACATTATGGTACATAACTCAACAGGAATGTCAGACCTGCGACTGTTAAAGCGTAATATTTACTGTACACCACCAGAAATTTACACAGGCAACACTGCAACCCTTTGTAGGTATACAAAGGTCCAGAATGCCAGAATTAATTTTTCATACACTGGATGAGAAGCTGGTGTGAACTTTTTCTTCTGTATCAGCCATGGGCTGTCAGTCCAAGGAAGATGTACCAGGGTGTACACCTGCTGTTCACCAAATCTAGCAGCATCTGAATTCAGATATATTATACGAGGGCAACCTGACCAGACAGCTACAGCTGACCCAGAAATGCTGTATACTAGAGGACATCACATGTACTTTGCCAAAGTCTCCCATATTTATTTCTCAGGAACAGACTTTTACTGTCTCCGGTGGTTATAGTGCCAGGTAGCCAGGAGGTCACGGTGACTCTGCTGGCGTGCAAAGGTCAGGGGAAGAGAAGATGTCTGACACTCAGTCATAAATCTCGGTGGCAAACCGACTCCACACTTTCTTCTGGGCAAGCATGTTTAAAAGCAGGTGCAAAACTGAGTCTTAGAAATAAAGATCGTCTTCCACATCAAACACTATCAAGGTTCACAGGCCACAACTTTACCCTGTTCCCTTTAAAGTAAGTATAAACACTGAAAGTGTTTATTTAGGCTTGTGTGCTTTTATGCCCCTCCATCTATGTTTCAAGTCCAGGACATGAGAAACATCAGTGCTGACGAAAGATACATCCATGTTGTCTGGGACAACAGACCTGCTGCTTTTTCACCAAAACCTTCTACAAAGCCACTGAGTCAAGGCACTGAAAAGCCTTAGGAGAAAATCATCACCTCCAGACACAAGCATGCCTCAGCGCTACTCCTCAAATCACCCCAGCACTGCCAAGAGGAGACTGAACTTCCACAGGGTGAGGACTTCTGGTCCGAGTGTCCACCAGGAATGAAACCATGGCCTGGCTTGCACAGGCTGATATACACCTATTTCGTGGCAATGGCTTTGGGTCACTCCAACCCACAATAGTGAGAACGTACATAAATAACACTTGCCCAAATGTGTATTTATAAAGAGCAAAGCAATAGCTCCATTAGACCTTTACATTCTACCATCCAACTAATAGGAGTTTTTAAAAACATTTAGTACTTTAACAGGCATTTTAACAGCTCCCATAACTCAACTGCACCTTTGCCGTAAATCACTTGACAGTTGAATACTCCGTTATACAATCTAATCCCCTTTGGCATTTTAGAAGGGAAGAAACAGCCTTCCTAAGGTTGTTTAGGAAGGGGAACAACCTTGCTAGGTGTCTGCTCTCTACGAGAAGGATGCTTTTTGCCTTTTCTTTTTTTAAGTAGGACTGATTTACGCAGAACCAAGCTATCTAGGGTGACAGCAAAGGTCTGAGGCTTTGTAACGGGAGAAAAAACAGCAATGCAGAGGCCAGTTAAACTCTACATGTAACCTGCTTTGGTTAAGCACAAAGTCCGGTCCCAAAAGGAGCTGGTCCAACATCACAGAGGACAGTCCTTCTGCCAAAAACCCCAGCTCAGCACCAGGCAACATCCAGCCCAGACCCCAGGGAACACCACTTTAGCAGCACTAACCTGAAGGCAGCAGAGAAAAAACAGCTCATGCTTTTCTCTGAGACTGCCTCCACTCCAGACCCTGCACCATTCAAAGCTGATAACCAGGAGCCTTTCTACCCCTGGACTGGCACTTAACAAAAGGAGCTGGCAAGTCACATATAACTGAGCCGCCTGGTTGATCCTGACTGTGCAGCTCTATGAAACCCTTCCCTGCTGCATACCAGACTCAGGGCATTTAGTTTCAACTTGGCACTCGCTGCAGGGAGCAGGAACCCATGCACCCTCCATGGCAAACGGGGATCATCACCTCCCAGCTCTGCAAGGACAGAGACCAGCAGAAGAGAGTCAGATTAAGCACAGGAAAAGTAGAGGAACAGCCAGGAGGACATGTAAAGAGGAGGTGGAGACACAAGGAGAAAGTGGAAGGTCAGCTCAGCTCATATTTTATTAACGTAGAGGAGGTGCCACAGCCTTTCAGAGGAGGCACGCAGGGAGGAAGGTGTGCACGAGCGCTTGCAAGGAGAAGGGAGATATATGCCCAGACGGGGTGTTTGCATGGGGAAGCAGAAGAGACAAGACAGCAGACCCACTGGTGCGTGGGGGTGTCCATGCGTATTTGCACATGCAGGCATGAAATACAACATTTTGAGGCATGGAAGCCTCCGTTTTCCCCTCACTTCTCTCAGAAGTGGTGGGTTGGATCCTGACAGTCCCCATCCTGTCTCCTGCACCTGGAAGGCCCTGTTCTTGCATTTTCTCATATATTTCAAAGCTCACAGACAGTAACAGGAGAGGCAATTAAGTCTAGATACAGGTTGAAAAAGGTTCCCACGGGAAACAGTTTAAGAAACACTGTCTCTAATGGGAAATTCCACTGTATTTCACTCTGCCTTTATGATCTACTCTGATGAGCTCTTTAAGAAAAAAAAAAAAAATACACACACTCTCACTATATATATCTCTCCATCCAGATGAATGCTTTTGATCACTTAGCATAAGTTTTTCTTGGCTGTAAAAGATGGCAGGCTGGGGAGACTAAATGAGAGCAGGGAAGAGCCGAGGCAGTTGGATCCCAGTCGTGCGGAGCCTGGACAGGCTCTGTTGAAAACAAGGACAAAGCCAGAGACAACCCTGGGAGATTTACATCACGTGGGGCCCTGCACGGAGAACCACAATGACATAGTGGGTATACGATGTTGGCCAAATTCCCTAAATAAGTGCTTGATGAAGTTCCTGCAGGCTTAGACTAAAGATTTATTCCTTCCCCCTCCAAAGCACGCAATGCCTAAGAGACGAAGATCTCAGCTGGCTCATTCGTTCACAGCTGTACCCACAAAAAATTCCCCCAGCTCTTTATAACTGCACAGAGCCTAATTCAAGAGCAGGATGGGACTTCTTGCTGTGTCTGCTGCTACGAGCCTGGATGGCAAAGCAGGCACGAGCCTGGAAGCGAGGTGGGGATGAACACACCGTGTCCCCATGCCTGGCACTGCACCTGAGACACAGCGTGACTGTCAGACCGGCCATGCCCCCAGTGCCATCTTGTGTGCACGGCCTGGGTTCACCATACACTAAGATAAACCGCAGGTGTAGCACACAGCCAGCTCTATGCTTTCTTAATAATAAACACCCATAAGGCCTCTGACAAATCCTCCCCACTGTTTCTTGCAGCAAACCTTCCCTCTAGGGAATTCCTGCCCCCAGTTCCCCCCTGCACATCTGAATATAACGTGGGAAGGACAGTGGCCCACCTTTCAGGCTGCAGAGCATCCCTCAGCTTGACCCCAAACCCCAGTAACACCAGACCATCACATCCTGGTGAACCATGGAGGAATACAAAGAAAAACAGGCAAGAGAATCTGCTGGGAGATAACAAGACCCCGCAGAAAATCTTACCCAGCAGGCTTTTTCAGGCAAAGGAAGGAGGCAAAATACTAAAGGGTGGAAGAAGGTAAATTATCAGAGTTAAGACATTTCAAATGACTGCTCCCTGCTGCGTTCAGCAGTTTTTCTTGATGGAGTCACTAATCACTGTAGTTTACCGAATGACCTTGTTGTGGCCACCTCATCTTCAGGGGACCACAGGCTGCAAGGAGATGCCTTTTCAGCTGTGCTAACTCACAGCCATCAAATGCTGACTGCAGCCTGTCACGACAGGGCAGAGGAACAGCACATTTCACAGTAAAATGTCTCCACAGAGACGTTCATCATGTCCAACACAGCAAGCTTTGTACTCAGGGCAGAGATGAAGAGATTGGGGCAGAAATTCTCCGATACATACATTTGAAAATACTGGCTGTGACAAGCTGAAAAAATGCTACAGAAAAATTAAATATTTACTTCTTCTGTTTGTTAATATCTTTCATTAGTTACTCAGCTGTAACAGTCATTAAAATGCTGAAAGGGAACTTCATGTAAATTCATCACTAGCCTGGGAATACTCCTGCATTTGTGAGCAGGCTGCACACTGCAGCAGAGCTTGGAGACTCGATTTCCCTACAGGCAAGGCCAAACGTCTGGTTCACTCACAATTTACAAATGATTATTTTTCTAATTAATCATTCATCAAAAAACACAAATAGCAACAGGGCATGAAAGGCAGTGCTGGTGTAAACAGAAGGCAGAGTCAATCCATCACAATCTCACCCTGCAGCCACTCACAGGGGGAGACCCTCAAATGCCGTAACTCAAGTGACTGCAGGGAAGGGAGATGGGAAAATACCCTTTCTGTTCTCTGCAGCTACCATACGGAAATAGAAGATACATGTTTCTGTTATGCCAAACCTCATCTGAGTAAATTGGAGTTGCAACAGATCTGTGAAACATATTGGGAGCCAAACACAATGATGGTGTTGAACAGGCAGGTAGGGATCATGGGATGAAGACAGGAGGGCAAACCCACAGGTGTGGGAGGAGAGAAAACTTCTAAAAGACAATGCACCAAGACTCTTAAGTGACACGCGAAAATAACCCTGAAGGAAAGAGACCATAAGAGAGACAGCAGAACAATGAGAAGGGACTTGCTAAATAACTTCCTTGGCGTTCTGTAGTAGTGACTTGGCTGCAACTAATCCACTACCTCCTGCTGCAGCCTGGGGCCACCTGGATCCAGGGAAGGGTGGTCCTCTCAACTCTTGTGCTGCCAGACCACTGAAACATGATTGCTAGTGCCAGCATGCTGACTCCTCTTGTGCCTTTGCTTGGATTAAGGAATTCTGGAACCACTAGCAAATCCTCTGACTATGCCATACACCTGGGTATCACCTCTCCCAGTGTTCAGAGTTTGAATCTGCAGTCCTCTGCACTGCTTGCTTGCTTGTTTGCTTGCCAAATGGCTTGCAGGAAAAGACAACATATCCACACACAGAGTCCAAAAGTAAACTGCAAAGGCACATGATTTTCACCCTTTCACACCGATTCTCTGTTCTCATCGCTATTAATGCAGGTTAGATATTTTATGTACTACAAGGACACATGTTTGAAAGGTGTCGCTATTTCCAGGACCCTAGACCTCTCCTTGCTTTGGCCTTGCCGTATCAGGCTGCTGGCCAATCTCTTGCCAAGCCAACAACTCTTCAAAAGGCGGTATGAACTGGTAAAAGCAGGTGGCAGCATGATATTTCAGCCTTGCTATAGTCTCCTGCTGGCTTTTATTGTATTTCACAGGGCTAGGCTTGAAACATATAATCACATTTCAAAGAGGCTGGAGTATTGTTGGCAGTCTACTTCATTCTTGACCACTGAGATTGTGAGATCCATCCCTGCTGCTCTGAGAAAGAGAAGTTTTCCTCCTTCCAGCAATTAATTAAACAAACTCAAAACCTACAACACAACAAAGGACATCCAAGATAACCAGGACTTTTGCAGGACTGGCTTTTACTGAAGCTCCGCCAGTGCTGCATCTCCACATGTTACACAGGGGTGGCAAAGCAAAACTAGTCCAAACTAGGGAAATTCTTCTGGAGAGCATATACCCCATACATCCTAACATATCCCATACCCCAGCATCCTAGTATGAAACAATAACCTGTCCTGTGAAGAAAGAGAAAGGGTCTTGAGGACAGAGGTAATGTTAATGAGGCAACCTTTCAGGAAGTTAAAAAGAGCCCACAGTCAGTCTCCTGGAGGTATAGAGGATCTGTCCTGAATGGAATTATCCAGGTTCAGGTAAAAGTGGGTTCTCAAAACTGGATGGTCAAACCTTGGACTGTTGTTCTTAACCTAATTTTAACACACTTGAGAAATTTGCACCAACTTGCTGGACATGCTAGCTAGACATGACAGCAGTGGGAAGGAGGGATGATCACCAATGCCATGGGCAGCACCACGGCTGGCACTTGGGAAGCCTTGGTTCAAAAACTTGCCACACTGCAAGGTTCTGAGTAGGCCACTGGTTCCTTCATGTTTCAGATCCTCGTATGTAATACTGAGGACATTACAACATGTTAAAGACTGTGGGACAGGAAGGTCTCATAGGAATAAAGCCCCACATAAACCACTTGGAGCACCAGGAAAGGATTTCCTTGGGAGACAGAACAGGAAATTCTGACTCTACCAACATGCATGTCACAATACCCAGCAATCTCCCAAGACAGGATTTTACTTAGTGGCATGAACTTAGCAAAGAGGGAGCAGTGACAGTGACTGAAGGGAAAACAGAGCAGTGGCAGAGACACCCGAGGTTGCTCCCGTAGCACTTTTGCAAGGGCCTGAATCCACACAGCAGAAGAACCAGCCATGCAGGAAGCCACTTGCAAGTTACTGATGGAATAGGAGGAGCTGCAAGAAATACAAATTCAAATACAGTTTGCCTCTGAGAAGCAAATATGTGCGCAGCTGTGAAGAACAGCCAAAACCACCTTCCTGCAGCCGAGTAACAGGCAAACTGGGGCTTCTAGATTTGCCACATGGGAGGAGAGAATCACTCCAGCATTTCTGTCCATTGCTGGACAAGTCAAACAAGAAATTCAATCCAACTGCCCGCATTTCACCACAGAAGTCCTATAATAGCTCATAAGCACTAAATGAGGCAGGATATCCATATTAACAGAAGCCACTGCTAAGAAATATGCCTGGGTTCCAGCTTTTTCTGGTGGTTGGCCTTTTCTCTCCAGTACTTTCATTAGTATTTCTGTAAAGTAACCACTGCAACAGCTGTAACTCAATACATTTACAGGAGGTAGAAAAGAATCCAGAATGAAGTGGCATTTAGCCTCAGGTTTGGGGCACTTTTAAAAGTTTTGTTGCTAGGCAGATTTCTCAGAGGAAAGCTATGACATGAATGGTGTGTCTTTGAGTATTTTTTCTAAGTAAAAGATTGCTGATCTGAGGTATTTCCCAACATTATTTTCTTGCATTTATGTTCCTCCAATGCATCCTATTACAGCAAACCTGTTTGGAAGGGCTCCATTCTTGAAGATGATGCATGCTCCAAGAATGCCTTCTGACCAAGCAACAAGCCTAAAGAAACCAGTCGTACTACTCGTGTGCTTCAAGACAATCAGATGCATGAGGGCACTACATAGGCAAACCCAGAGCACCTAGCACACCACAGACGGCTATAAATGTCCAATTATGTAATTTTCTGAAGCAACCACTTTTTCTGGCCAATTTAGCAACATCTGCTTCTGACCCAAGATCTGCATTTACATAAGAGGTACCCCCACCCAAACTTAAAGCACAGGGACAGAGTATTGAAAACCAAGTTGAGTTTTCTACGAACATCTCCAGTGCTCATTCCAGTTCTTCAAAAATACAGCTAATCCACTCCCTGAAGGAGGACATAGTAATAACTCATCCCCTTTATTTTTAGCCTAGCTCTTCCTTCAAAGCCCAGCAAGATATGTGGAGGTTTGCAGCGTGCAAAGAATCCCTGCTCGTGATTAACTTCTATGTGAATAATAAAGCTTTAATCTGGTTTGAGTCTGTTACCTACTGCTTCAGCAAGTTTAACATCAGATGGGAGCAAGAGTAGCAAGGGTATCCAGCCAGCTTTCACAGAACTCAAAGCAGTACTACAAGGCTTAATTAATTGAGATCACCAGATGAAAAATCTCATCATGTATATAAGAGGTAAAACGTAAAACATCTGCCGACACTTAGACAGTACTGAGATGGGGTGCTACACGGGAACCTCAGATAAACTTCAAAGACAAGGGACTGAGACCCATCTGCGTATCAGAATTAAGTTCCTTCTGCTCCAGAGTCCCAACCTCAGCTGGATGCTGGGTCTGAAATGTAACGGCAGGAACACAAGCAAAGCTCAATGCTTTTATCATAGACACCTAACTTCTATTTTCTCAGCCAAGTCTTCCAGTAAGCCCAACGTGGATTGAGTTGCTCCTTTTAAAACAGCACAAGTGTGAAGGCAGCTCAGACAGCATATCAGCCTCTCAGACTAGTGCACATGCTTTCCTTCGTTTCACAGGTGGTCTCGGTGTCAGAAGTCCTATCTGAACAGAAGCAGAGAGAGAAAGGCAATTCATGCAGGCCACATTTTTATAAGGCTGCAACTCATTCTCCTTCCATATGTACCCTTCGCCACATTTGGAGAGGGGCTGGTCTGAAGCCAGCCGAAGTCACTGTGTGAGCAAAGTACCAACCCGGTGTCTCAAAGGAACTAAAAACCTGCTGCACTGGTTTCTGCTCTCCAGCATAAATCAAGTGAGAGAAATGGCCAACTATCTAAAGATGCTTTGAAAGGACAGCTTAGTATTTGCCAGGCCTCCTTGGACATAAGCAACCCAGAGAAGGTCCCTGGCTGCACTTCAGCAAAGACCACATATCATCCCAAGCCATTTACCCACGAGTCACAGCTGTGCTCAGACCCTGCTCAGGCTTCTGCTACCCTGCTCTCCAGGTACAGACCTTCAAGTGATCCAATCTCTGCCAAAGCGGTAGACAAACTCCAAAAATCATTGCCACTTCACCCTTCACGCCCTCCCCATCAGGTAGCCCAAGCTGCCCTCTACACTGCCTAGCTTCTCAGTCATCACCTTTTCTCCTCTTTGCCCGCATCCTCAAGTGCTTGAAGAGAGAGTGGTTGCCCTCTGTTAAGCTATTCTGATCCATTTCTGTAAGCTCTGCACAGAGCCCTGGCACTCCAGCAGGCAATGAGAGCCTCTTTAGCTCCCACACCAGCCTAAAAACACAGAAATGCCATAACACCAACTGCGTTACGTAATTACCCCCCGAGATGCACTGCCAACCCGGGGCACAACCACGCAGGTCAGCAGTGCATCTCTGTCTCTGTGGCACCGTCTCGACCCCACACACTCAGCTGCCTGCTCACAGCACTACAGCCCTACACCGCTTTCCCAACCGATGGGGGACAGCACCCCATTAAAGCTACACAAACCTTTCTAGTGATTGGGATGGGTGACATACACCTACCTCTCTCCAGTTCCCAAGATAAATGCGATGCTTTTCCCCAAGCATATATTTAGGCATAGTATGTTTTAATGGCAAAAAGATGCTTTGTTCCATAGGGAGGGGCATGTGTATTTGATCCCTGTGCTTCAAACAGATCCAGGAATGGAATTTAATACATTTATAAAATTAAGAACAGATGCTGTGGACTGTTTAAACCAGCAGAGAAAACAGTAAGAGGAACACTCCAAGGAAGGCAACATTAAAAAAAACCAAAACACTGAATGTGGCAGGAAAATGGAAATGCAGTAATGACTGCGGGACTTCGGGGACACACAGGTCCATGCCACAAATCCCTCAGGAAAGACAGCTCCCAGCTCAGGCACACAGACATCTCTTCCACATGAGCTAGAGAGAAAAGTAACAGATAACACCAGCTGAAGATAGAGCACATTTGTCTTCTAGTATGAGAGATGCAGTTCACCTAAAAATATAAATCACAGTGCATGCAAACAGAAATCCCTTCCTTTTCTACTAAGTTTACCTCAAAATAGTAAAGCAAATGAACACTTAAAGGTCGAGTTACATTTCTCTACTGCTTCTCTCTCTACTCATTTTCTTTTCCACAGGTCCCTTGGCTTGGACAGTCAAGTTTCCTGGGAAGCTGATGCAGCCGCTGTCTGCCAGGAGGCTCCCAGGGCTCCCTGCGCTGCAGCACTGGGCTGCAAGTGCTGCATGAGGCTATTTATTTGTTTGGTGCCAGTTTTCAAAAGTAATGGAAACTTCTTGTATTGGCTTTTGGTGCCTTGTTTGTTATCACAGGTTTATATTTGGGGCCGAACCCAAGTCAGCATCCTTTTGGAAATGAACTGGTTAAGAATGAACATCTGCATCTCTCTTTCCCACACCCACTTACAGGATACCTCACTCGTAAGGAATGGTACCACATTTCTGTAAGGAAAGGTACTATTCAGAGTGTCTGAAGTGGTTTCAGCCTCTTTCTTTAGCTCCATACAGCACTGCATGATGTTAATGGTATTGTCACCCCCATTTTGCAGAGCATTATGCTGAGGTATGGAGTATGTTAAGCAACTTTTGCCGCTGGTCACAGAAATAAGTGCAAGAACAGAGACTAGAATTCAGAGCCTGCTCTCAGATCCTGCCTCACTCTTCTTGCACACAGAAGAGCCCATATTTTACTTGCAGATCACACATTTGCATTGCAAAGCAAGGAGTGGCGTGCGTAAATGCCTGTATGTACAAGTATATGCATATTCGGTAGGCAGATCTTTGGAAAATTCAGTGCATAGTGTTCTGTCTACAAGTCAAAAGCCATCTCCAATTGCTAAAACTTAAATAAAAACACAAGTTGCTACAATTCATAAGGAGCTTAATAGTTATTACCATGTATTGCAAGCATGCAGCTATGCAGAAAGACTCCCTTACTGTCTCCAGTGATTATTCAAGGGACGAGGAAAAGAAAGAATGGCCTTTGATAGTAACAAAAAAAGCAAGTGTGGAGAAAACAATGTATTAAATCCTTTTCACAGCCAAGAGGCCAAAGAAAATGCTATATATTTATAAAGGAAATGAAAACCTGTCAGGAACAAAATGAACTGAATAACAGAGCTTGGGCTGAATAAAGAGAAGCAAGAACTAAAGAACCAAAACTGCTACTGGGGTGGAAAATACAGCATACTCTGCATCCCTCGAAAGAGGGCTCTGAATGGACATACAACCCATTTGGGTACAAGACAGACAGTAGTCCCCAACCACTCCCTTCTTCTGCTAATCTGCAGGCAGGGAAGCAAACACTGAGTGAGATCAGCAAGTATTTTGTTCACAGGATGCATAATATTGAACCAAATGGAGCATCTTCTGTGCATTCCCAGTATATGGGGAACAGGAAACCCTGTGGCTCCTCGGGACAGATGCATGGGCAGTTTGGTGCTCAGGACACTGCTGTCTCCTACTACCAGTCTCTGCAGACCAGAAGTTCAAGAGAGACGATCTGGTCGCACGGAGGTACACACACGAGTGAGGTCTGGTTTCCACATGCTGAATTTATGGCCCCATCCCTCTGCTGAGCCCGCCAGGTGCCTGGGTGTCTGTGGTTACAGCAGCCTTTGAGGAGGAGGAGGAGGAGGAGGCTGTAAGGGCAGTCATCAGCTCTAAGCGTGCAAAAGATGATGCAGCCTTCAGGATACAGATGTAGGAAACTTCTGGTTTGCCACAGAAAATGTGCCCACAGGCCAAAAGACCAGTTGCATGGACTGGCCTGGATCCTAACTCTGCAACTGGAAGAGCTGGCCTGCCATATTTCTAAATTCTTGAAGTTGGAAGAGTACCTGAGAAATCCCGGGGAACTTAACTATTCATGAAAACTCAAATAGAACACAACTATTAGAAACCCAAGTACTGCTATCTTGATAGAAACAATGGGTTTTTAGTGTGCAGATGACTTGGATTCAAGATCTGATCTGCTATTAAATAATTTAGCTTTATGTTTCTAATTGCAGGAAGCTTCTGTGATTTCAAAAATAAACAACATAAGTATTTCATAATTCAGATACTTAATTACTATTACCATATTGATTGCAGGAAATAGGATTAACCACACATTATATTTTGTCAGAGGATAATGTCAACAATCTTGAAGTGATGGCTACCTATGAATTAGCTGGCTGTACTACATTAAAAACAAAATACAAACCATGGCCATTGGAAAGGAGAATTCTCAATAAACTGGCATGCTCATCATCCAGCCTGGACTCCCCATGAAATCTGGGAGGGGAGTAGAAACTGTGTAAACATGCAAAGTTAAACTCATGCTCAGGAGAAGAGAAAAAAGCTGGAAGTTCTTTATCTCTCAAAAACTTTCCTTGCTTAGATGGTTCATCAGTGCAGTCATTCAAATCGGCCCACCTTATTAGTACTACAAAGAACAATAATGCTCCTTCTTTCCCCACTTCCTACAGAAAGGTTTGGTGAACTAACAAGGGCTATCTGCTTGAACACGTCCCAAAGGAAACGTGAGTGTGGCAAGACGTGCAGCTAGCAAGACCATCTCCTCCTCCTGGTGAACATGCTCTGCTGGACACTGCTGCCGGGGGAGGTCGTAAATCACAGAATGCAGAAACATCTCCAGCATTTAATATCAAACTCACCCAGGGCTCTGCCCTTGTTCCATTTTCCAGTACCCTCACGCAAAGGACAGACGTGGGACATATCTGTGACAGGTGTCATAAGACACCAGTGGGCATTTTCTACCGAATGAAGCTTTCCAGAGCAGCTGGTTTCACCCTCCTGCACAACGATACTCACCTACAGCCAGTAAGTCTACGCTATGCTAAACTCTCACAGGATACCACGAAGTACAGGCTGGATTACAACAGCCTGGAGTCCATTTCAGCTCTCTCAACAGAGACATACTTATATTTCAGATGGGATCAGCCCAGGTTAAGCCGCGCATTAATGAGAAGTGGTCGTCTCAAATCTGAAAAGATGCTTTTAAAAAAAAAAAAAACAAAAACAAAAACCAACTTGCTGAGATGCACTGGTTTTGCACCTTCCTCACAACAGACTGCAGTTACTTCTGCCATACATCAACAGAAGGGAAAGAGTGTAACAGGAAAATAGCACAGGCCTTTTCATCGTACATGAAAGGCAGGTTGAAAATCTCCACAGAGGCACTTAAACATCTCTTGCTGTATAAAAGACAATGCTCAGATACTCCTATTTTTGCTTTTCATCATCTTGAGGATTCAAAGAATGCTCAACTGCACTGGTAGCTGTTGGACAGATTCCGCATGGGAGGGCTGGCATTTGTGGAGGGAGGGAATGTGGCTGCATTTCAGAGGTCTCCACAGGCAGGGATGGCCACTCTGACCACTTCTCAAAGTGCATCTCCAGAAATCACAACTGCAGCTTTCATCAGCCCTGCCTCACTCTTTTTCCCATTGGCAGGCATAACATTGGAGAAGCGTGAAAATACAAAACTCCATTATTCAGAGCAAAGGCATAAAAATGCTGGCATTTACCATGCTACAACTTTAAAGCCGCCTCGGCACCCTGTAGATAAGCGAGTCGCCTTGGGGCAGCTCTATGAGCTGGGCAACATTTTGCAATAGAAATTTCTCAATGCCTTTTAGCCTTGAGAGCAGAGTAAATCCCTTCACCCCTAACTAGCATCCAAATTAGTAACTGAAGGAATCCCAATAGACGTTCCCCAGAGAAATTGGCTCTGGCAGAAGGAATTATCACTCTCTTCCTCCTCTCCGGACAGTCAAGCAACACTTGTTTGCACTCGCAGCTAACACAGTGCATGAACCCAACACACGTGTTGCTTCTCAAAGGGACAGCCCTCGACAATACCTTAAGGCCACCTGCCTTCATGGTTAATGCAGCACTTCCCATTGATTTGTTTGTCCAGGATCTCCCATGCTGGCTTTACACCTGGCTTCAGCCCTTACATATGTAGTGGTGTATTCAGCGCTCACCTAGCCAGAATTCAGCACTTACTACACCTGCAGATTTTTGCTTTGGCTCTTTGTGGGACAAGGTGGAGCTACAGGCAAGTGATTTTCACCCTTAAAATGCAGAGAAGCCCTGCCCGTTTCCCAAGGTCAGCACTACTGGTACAGCACACCCAGCCTGAGGCTACTGCTGAGCATTTCCCAGAGCCTAAAAAAGGAGGCTCCAGAGAGCAGTGCTCTACAGCAGCCCTACGTGAGGATTTAGGAGCTAGGACCCCTCACCAGGATTTGCGTTTTGCATCCTCATCTCCTCCAGAGAGAGGGCACGAAAGCAGAGCTGCATTCTGCAGGGTTGGCAAATGTCCGCAAATCCCCCATGTGCACCCTGAAAGGTCGATTACTGCAACATTTTCACATGCAAATACCTAAGAGCTAGTTTCTCTGATTGACTTTTACAGATTGATCCAAGGCCCAAAGGCACTAACCTCAGGCCTTAGGGAGCGAAAGCCATGGCCCAATTTCCAGCGATGCCCAGCACATACAACAGCAGGGAACAACAGCAAACTCCGGGAACTGAAGTGAAAAACTCTGGTCATTATCTTCTCATAATTCTGTATTACACGATTCAGCTACACAAAATCTTTCATCAGATGTGACAGAAAGGAAAACTGCTGTATTTACGTAGGGTAGCAAGTACCACATATGTTTGTATGTGCGCATGTGTGTGCACACACACCCTCCATATGTTTTTCTAAGAAGCCTACAGGAATCAAAATCCATCTCTACTTGAGTTAGATAACCCTCACAGAGTTTCTTGAAAATCCCTCCATTTTTCATTTCCTCGATGTTGCAAGCTTATCAAAATACCCTAAAACTGAAATACAAATCAACACTAACAATTCTGCCCTGACTCCACCTAATCTAGACATAAGGAGCATTTATAAATTTATCACCAACACTAGTAGGATTTCCTTGCTCTCTCTGACCAAGCAAACCATGGCCAGCTGCTCAATTTACCCCAGATTTTGGTGACTCTAAGCCATATGAAGTTTTAACAGCGATGCCGGGAGTATGTGGTGAAGACTAACAGAGCCAGCCCTCTGCAACCGCCCTCCCACCAGGAGAAATTCTTGTGTTCTGAAGCGATGGCAGACACCCCACATGCTCCACTCTGGAAAGCACAAAGAGGCTCGATGAGTATCAGAAAGCAAAACACTTTAGGGGACATTCAGAGCCCAGATAATATTGTTGAATTGGAGGCAACTGCATTTGAACAAAACTACTTCTAAGAGGACCCAACAGCAGGAGATTTCATGGCTGTGCATAACATTTCCAGAAAAATAAACTGAGCTTTTGGACCCTGCACAGCCAGCACTTTACTTAAGTCTATTTTTTGACATACTGTGGGACCACAGAGGCCATCAACATAAAGACTTTTTTTCCCCGATGCGGGTTCATAAAGGAGCACCAGCAGAAGACATGAGCTACCACCAAGAACCTGTGGAGCTCTCCCACGTCAGGTAAGGATCCTCTCCCCCACAAAAGTCCCACAGATGGGGGGCCTGACACCCACGTTGCCCATGCTGTAAGCACACCAGCCACTTCAAAAGCAGGCCCCACATGTAATCTCCTGTAACAAACTGCCCAATTAAGAGCTTTTCACCTAAACTGGGGGGACTTGAGAGCCATACACACCCCACTCCTTCCACAATGCCACTTGCTTCACGTTTACAGTAAGCAAGCTACTCAGAGAACCAAAGCACACTCTCCACGGTTAATGTAAAATATTAATGTCTCATTTGTTCAACAATTTTGTGGAAATTAAAACTTTTAGGTTAATCATATACTGAACAATTTTAATTAAAGCAGTTATAAAACAATTAATCCACGAGAGCAGGCTTGGATCCTTGCCAGCCTTATTGGTTTAATACATGTAGGCAAAGCTTATTTCTCCCCCTGTTTGACTTAATGAATGCTAATAAGTGACACAAAATATGCATGCAGCGCTCCTAATATAGTTAGTCCATCTGGTTTCACTTGCATTTTGTATTTGTCATTTTGCTTTGATAGAGAAATTGAAAATGAATTCTCTGTGCTAGAAATCAGAAGAACTTTGTACCCTGCTTAATTTAAAGTAATTTCTGCAAACCTTTGGGGGGAAAAAAGACAGCAATTCAGTACAGTACATTAGACAGCTATCTTTTTGGTTGTTTCAAGGTTGGAAAAGAGCATAGGACAAAAATACATGACTGTAATGAGCAGCACCACAGCACTGAAGGAAGGAACAACACTTGCTCAGCTTTTTTTTTTCTCCATCGGTATTTCAAAAGATTTTTTTTTCCTTAAATAGATGGTAATATAGAGGCAGAGGATAAAATATGATTTTAAGCGCCTGAGACAAATCCTCTACTACTTCAATTTGTTCTGCATTACAACTTGTTTGATCCATTTGGGGATGTATTTGTTTACCAAAGCAAGCAGAGCTCAAGTTCTTTGTTGAATGCTTAATGTATGCCAAAAATTTTTACGTTTTTAGCACTTAGGTTTGAGTTTCGTAGCCATGTTACTTCAAATAATGCTCAGGACCATCACTGTCAGGTGCGACCTCTCCACCTTGCCATTTAAAAGCCACCTGAAAGGCCCTGGACAGCTGAACTCATTTGCCTGCAGCTCAAGCTGCCCTGAGAAGAGCCTGCTTTCTCCCAAGGACATGCCAAAAATGAAAAATGGGCTCTTCGCTGGGTAAAATCCATATAACACAACTCAGGTCACAATGAGATCGTACACAATATGATCTATCACCATGGAAAGTGGCCTCTGTGGAGGCTCTATTTCCCAACACAACACGAGCACGCTCTCTGCAGTCCTTTCAGAAGGTCCCCACTGCCCCTTCGCAGTCCATGAGGGTCCTTCCATTAATACCACCAGGGTCCGGATCAGCTTTAGACATGTCGCCTTCCAAAACCGGCGTGACACAGCAGGAGCTGCAGCTGCACCGGGTTAAACTGCACACAGTTTCTTTCTTCCCTGCCTGAGGTCAGTGCCCATTTCTGCTGCTGACATGTCCCAAACAGTGACAACAGGGAGCCTACAAGAGCTTAAAAACTAGCTCTGTTCCCATGGGACCGGTGTCCCAAATTCAATCATGTCAGAATAAGCAGGACAGGAATCATGTGTGCACGTGTCCTAAAAAGTGCATTCAAGACAGGAGAGAGCAGAAGAGGAGAGCACCACCAACCACCCACTGATCACCACGAACCCTGTCGTACCCTCACAAGGCAACGAAGGGAAAAACTTACTTTCTCTCAGCACTTCAGAACTGCAAAAGTGACGGTAAATCTGGGCACCAGCCATTGGCATTATCTGCTTAACCCGGTAAATCGGTTTATGAGCCACCCTTGGGCTCACCTTGATCTACAATTTAAGAGTCACGTTCCTCCTGCCCCAACGAGACGTCTCCTGCCGCTTCCTGCAGGAAAGGTGCTCTGCCCACCGCAGGAAGGAAATTTGGGCACACACCTGCACAAGGGAGACAGCCTGCGCTCCACAGTCACCCCACACCCAAGCTTCCCTGTCCTGCAGCATTTAGTCACAGATGACCCGAAGGCAACAAGACCTGTACATCTCCATGGTACAAGACACAACCTCAGCCCATGTCATATTTCCAGCTGCTCATTAAAAATGCCAGCTCACCCAGGCCACGCAAGAGGAAGCAGGAGTGTAGGGAGTGCAAGGAAAAGACAAGGAGGGGGTGAAACAAATGGGAACAGCTTCAGGCAGATGAACAGCTGTCTTAAAATGAACTCGCGCACTGTTACTGAGCAAAATTTGGAAACTCGTACTTGAAATGAAGTCCTCTAACAGGCCAGCATACCTGCGGTACCTGATGAGGGAACAGCATGAAGCTGCCCCTTAACCAGGGCTCAGAGCCCATTAATTTGTCAGCCTGGTTAGACCCCCCCCACGGCACTGGGGCAGCATGACGAGGAGCGGCTGAACCCCCCTTTGCCTACACTCCACTGCACATCCCCACACTTGGGAGATCTCCGCACTGTTTGCCAGCTCAGATCTTAGTCATAGTTTATCCCACAGCAGTCTTTTCAGCGATGATACTGCATTTTTCTGCCAGAAGAATCCCAAAATAGCTTACAAATCACGCGCACACTGCTAGAGCCCATGCTCATGCTGTAGAAGGCAGCGGAGCTGGGACTCCTGCTTGGGGCCATGCCTGAACAGGTACCAAAAAAGCCCCAGGAGATGAAGCTATCACGCAACAGCAGCACTGCAGCACCTCCCGTGCGCATCCTGCATGGCACAGCAGGGGAGATGCCACATTGCTGATGCTAACACCAGACTGATACACTGATTCTGTGCAAAGTCTGTGCAGAAAGTGAGATCCAGCACCAAAAATGAAATTAAATAGAGAGCCCAGTCTGACTCCACGTCCCTGGAACTGAGAGCTCACCAACAAGCTCCTTGCAAGTGCTAAATACCTTCTCTGTGTGTCACTTAGAAAAATACAGATGTGGCTCTCCTACACTGACACACTCCAGCAGAGCAGCATTTTTTTTTAAGTGTTTAAACATCCTACAAACACTGTTTAGGAAAGTCAGCAGGAGGTCAAATAGAAGCCTTGTGTCTCAGTGGATAACAATCCTTCTGTGAAATCATTCCAGCAGGAATCGAGTCACTCTTACATCTCCCTCCCCACTTTTTTTTTTTTTATTTTATTTTAAAGACATTTTAGCAAAGCTCGCTTTGAAGTTTAAACCTTCTGCAACAACACCACTTGCCAACAAGATGAAATATTTAGTACTGCTATATACTAAAATTGTATCTCTAACAATACCTTCCACGCCTGACATAGCACAAAAGTTAATTCAGCCAACAAAGCAATACTTCCATTTTGTGTCTCAAGAAGCAGCAATTTATCTTTTATGTATATATAAATTACATACACTATTGTGCCATTTAAACCTAAAACCTCCTGTTGTTAAATAGAGAATAGAAAGATCTTTAAACACAGACAAAAAGATCAGAGCTATAGGGAGAGCCATAACAAATGCAGGAGAATATTACTAGCCTGGAAAAATAAATGCAAAAATCACAATGCTCCCCTAGGAAATCCGCCCTGCTCAAGCCTACATGCACCCTTCATCTTGTTGGGTTGGTTGTGATTTTTTTGGCAGCAGCATCTCACTTAAGTAATAATGGCAACAGTCTCAATTTGCTACCACTTCAGTGCATGTGACTTCACAGAACCTGCAACCCAAAGCTGCAAAGTGCAAGTCCACCACAGAGGCTACCCAAGCATCGGGCACCCTTGCTCAGTGGTACCAGCATCCCACCCAAGCTAGCAAAAAGCACGTCTCCATAATGGCACTAGTAAGGCATGCAAATGTACCCATCTGAACAGGCTAGCAGGTGGGGTTTTTAAGCACAGCCACTTGCACGTGTTTACACCACCTCTGCTATTTTCCAGTTTATTGTGCTTGGTGTGTAATATTTCAGGCCTGTGGCTGTCTCCCTCTGTTGGAGGGTCCCTGAAGAGATGATGGCAAGCACTCAGCTACATGGATAACAAACTTCAATGGGAAAACAAAACAGCTTCAGGTGAGGACACGCAATGTCTGCCAGTGACAATGGTGTATGTACCACACACTGTAGCTATTTAAAACCCTATCTCATACCTCCTGCGCCCACTGCCTTGGACCAGGTACACAGCAGCATGGTTAGCCAGCCCAGGAGGGAAGGAGAAGCTTCACTTCTGCCAACAGATGTGTTCTCAGAAAAGGCAGGAATGGTGCAAGGGTTGGGGAAGAGAAGGGAAACAACAAGTCTTGCAATCTGACCTTTTGGGTTTGTTGTTGAAGAAAACAATGGAAATGTTGCAATGACCACAATATTTTGTTGGCAAGGTTGTTTCTTAGTTTTGTCTCCATTATAGGTCTCGCCTTCCTTAGTCGCCTCTTAAAAACTTAAGGAACCAATAATTACCTCCCCCCAACCAAAATCATAACATCTGTTCCCATTTCTGCTCTTGCTTTTATAGGCTGCTCTTTACCGTGCCAAGTGGCATCACCTCAGTGCCTCATGTACCACGTCCTCCCTCCTAGCCTAACTCGATGCATTTTACTCTTTCACATAAAATTAGCTGAAACATCCCAAAACGTCTGTCTTTTCTCATCTCTTTGCTGGTACCTAGAGCTCACAAACATCTCTCCAAGCAATTCAATTCCCCTCTCACATATGCTCAGTGCACAAGCACTTGATAATGCCATCTCCCAGCAAAAGAACAGGCTCAGGGCCCCAAACTCAAAAATGGCAAACTAATTTAAAACAAACGCATAAATGCCTTCCCCTTTTACCTCTGCAAGATGCAAACAAGAATACTGTCAGTCTGAAATCAGCTCTCAGTTCCTGAGTGCATCTCCGTAGGTTTGTCTTGCCCCAGAACACGGCTCCCTCCACCGGTCTATGACACCAGTTAGGATCCGATTTGCCTTCACATCCTCGTGTTCCCCCCACCTGGCCCTACCGTATTCTTATTTCATTCAAACATCATCTTCAATGTTCCGGTTCATCTCTCACAGCTTCCCAACCAATAGCTTTAACATGTTTCACATCCTCCTCTGGACTTGGTGTCTCTCTTAACGCTGCCCATACCCAAAATCTTTCCTGAGCAGCCCAACAGAAGCAGATTGGTGGAGGCTCTACTGCAAGCTAGCGCTGAGCGGAAGACATCACGGCCGAGAGCTTTTTACAATGTGAGGCAAACATAATCCAGACACTGCCAAATGAGTGTTACCTGCAGCATAAGTAACTGCTTTTTACTGGTTTATTATTTTTAAAACAATTGTGTGTGTGTATACACATCATATATATGCTTTTTTAAAGGTACAGATAGGATTTTCATGTCAGTGATTTTATTTTGCTCTTCTTTGAAATTAAGGGCATAATTCACCAAGTGCAAACTTCAGCTAGGAGCAAGCATTTCTAAAAATTCATCCTCTGGTTTCCCACTTAGAGTTATGCCATAGCAAGAGCTTCAATCTTTATCTCACTTACACCTGATGTAATTGCAAAGGTGGAAGCAGAACTAATTTACTCCAGTGTAAATGATGGATTTGTCTTGATGACATTAAGATCAATGGCACAGAATCAAGCCCTCCTAATTCTAGTCCAACACCAGGACAGCTGTACCTGCCATAAGCTGGTCTAGGCAAGTATTTAGCAGAGCCTCCATGTTATTATTTCCTCCCTGTCTTCTGCTACTGCTGCTACAACATGTTTTTAAGAAACCTGGGCTCAGGGACTGCTGACTGAGCAACCTGATGGGTAAGGCAAGAAGCAGGATACTGCTGTCATGGGAGGCAGAGAAAGGTGGAGAGAAACTTGCCCATTTCATAGGAGATCAACACGGAGACCTGACCCTGGGAGAGCACCCCAAAACCACTGGGGAGCACTGCTGCCCACGCCGAGATCACCCAACAAGCCAACCGACCTCCTGCATCCCCTATGGCAGCCGGACAACACAACCGAGATGTAGCTCTGCAAAAACGATCTATGAGGAGGAATCAAATAACGGTAATAAAAAACCACTCCACCTGTGGGTGATCATACTTTTTAAGATGGATTAGCAAAATGACTGCTTATTTATTGAAAATAATGCATAGGCTAGTGCTTTTATTTTGTGAAGGTACACAGGGGGAAAAACTGTATGTTGCTGCAGCAGGTTTTTAAATAAACATAAAACCTATGGCAATGTCATGTATCACGGCCAGGAATGAAACAGTCCCGTGACTCTTACGAACATGACTAACAGCAGCTCTTGGAAAGCATACCAGGAATATAAACAAAGCAGGTTAAAAAAAAAAAAAAAAAAAAAANTAGCAAAACAGAAACAGAGAAGAAATTGCAGGCTTCCTCAGCCTGGCTCATGATTGATGCCCCAAACCAGGATTTTGAAGAATTTGAAAACAAAGGGAAGGAAACACCATCTCTGAACTAACCCTTGCGCTGGGCTCTGCCTGTCTCATGTCTCTGGACTCTGACCAAGCCCACATGCACGAGCATCTGTATCAACACGAGCTAAAGCAGAGACTGTCTAAAAGGAAGAGCAAAATTCTCCTTCTGGGCTCCAGGATCTATCAGTCAGACTTCCAAGAGGTCAACATTAAACCCTCTGAGCAGATTTCTGATTCTGGGTATTTTACCTGTTATCAGAGTCTCTAAGCACCTAAATCTTCAGCATATCTTTCCTCACCACCTACGAGAGAAGCAGGGAAGGGCTATTCGTTTTAGAGAGCAGTGCAGAGAAAGCAAGGGATCAGATTTCTGGGTCTAAATTCCCCTCCTGACACCACATGCTGTCAATATTATACTTCGGCTGGAGATCTTCAGAGGTGCTTTGGCCTGAGGAACCTCAGGAGTGAGGACTTAGACCAGATTCAGCTGTTCTTTACATGACTGCACACGACCAAGTCCCCTGCCAGAAGAGAAACTGAACCCATGTCCCCCAACTGCTGCTCCTGCTTATTACACATCCCCCTTCACCAGAAAACCATTACATCAATCCCTGATATTTTACAAGTGGTGAAAAAATCAAAATGCTGACATGGTCAAAATGATATCAGCAAATGTATTGCTAGGATTTTAGCCCCAACAACTAGAAAAGCAGTGTACCACCACAAAAGTATAACTGCCTTTGAGAGATGAATTCTGTAAACTTAAATTTAATTTTACTCTTCTCTTGGGGTTTCATTATGCAGCAACGAGAAACAGGCAAAGTGAGCGTGACGTTTCGCCAGGTCCTTTGTGACAATGGGATTAGGAACACCCCAAAGACAACGCAGCATCACCACAGACACATTTTTTGCAGCAGTTTGTATCACAGCAGTACAAGAGGAAAGTGGGGTCATTCAGGACAATGTGATCTCCAGTATACATGGGGGAAAAAAGGTTTAAGAAAAAGCAAAACACTTCCCTCTGGATTAGCTTTCTTCCCAACCGCACCCAGCAAATCATGGAAGCAGATTAGTTCTGGGTGTTCACTCAAACCGTAATCCTCTTGCCCCAGTGCTGTTACCATCAGCGGCACGAATTCAGTGAAACAGAAGATTTCATACGAAAGGCCTTACGGCTCATCTCAATTCCTAAGTGATGACTGATAAAAACCAGGAGCTTATTCAAATTTCAGCTACCTCAGTGCAGAACCATGGAGTACTTCGCTTTGACACCAACACTGCTAAACAAAACTACTTCAAGGACTTACAAATTCTTTTTAAACTTAAAAAAATGCACATCCTTGCTTTTTCTGCCTGTCACATTCCTATTTGGACGCCCAGGACTTCCACAGCACAGAACAAAACACACCACCGCTCCTGACAGCTCATTCCTATATAGGGGGAAGAGTTAGATGAAAACCAAAACTCAGCCTCCAAGCTTTTAGGAAACTAATCTGGCAGATTGCATGCAAACTTCCTTGGCGAACACAAACAACAGCTGAATAATACATAAAAATATACTATTGACAGAATCGTTTCTTTGCACACCACTTTCAACGTATATGATGGAAGCACTGGAGAATCTTTATGGAAAGCCAGCACTGTCTCGGCTTGAAAGGCACCTTAACAAACAAAGGAAGTACATTAAAAAAATGCAGTGCTAAGACATTATCAAAACATGCATTATAGCTTGTGAAAGCCCTTTGCGAGCGAGTGTGTCTGCAGAGGATTGTGCAAAGCATTGATCTGTCTGTATTCTGGGCGCTTTTCGGGTGATGCCTGACCATAGTTTACAAGGGCAAGCTCATAGGTCTCCATTGTTTATTTCTCTGCAGTCTTTTACTTGTCACTGATAATAGTTTTCAAGCCATCTAGCCTGGGAGGATTCAGATGGAGGTTTGCCAGGGGTGAAAGGCCAAAGCAATAATGTGCTGACCAGGGTCAGAAATATTTATCTGCACCAAAAAATGTTCCAGATAATCAAATAGTTGAAAATTAGTTTTGTGACAAGGCTTGTATTTGGATGTTTTCCTTACACAGCACAAGTAATGAGCAGAGCCCATCTCTAAAGGAAAGGACACTCCAACATTTGTCCATCTCACCTGCTGCATGTCGAGTTTAACAATTCTGGCATGGCATCCATCAACCTGCTTCTGCCACCTTCTAAAAAGTCCCTGCCTGGCCCCAGCTCTGCAGAGCTTCCTGTGGCTACAAGGGCTGCAGCCAAAAGCTTCAGGGGCCAGAGAGCATCTATTCCCAAGCATCGTACATCCTGATGCTGAAGTCACTGGAGCTCCCACACCACTGGTAAGTGGTACAGGGTGAAGGTCAGACACGTGGTTTAAACTAAATACTGAAACCAAGATTGCTTCAGAGTTGGCCGAGAGCTAAAACCTTCCGGACAGATAAAATCACTCACAAAAATACACCTGAGCGCAAGCCCTTCTGCAGATCTGTAGGAACAACAGCAATCTGTATTTTTCGTCTCCTTTCCACTCTGCCAGCTGGTTTTCACTTCATGTTCACTGGTAATGCAGCAGAGCATCAGCCCCCTGGATTTCAGTAAAGTATTTACTCACTCTGAAATGGGAAAACATTGCTCTCGTTAAAAAATTCCCATCAGACTGAAGCAGATCTGCTCCTCAGATAACATAATGACACTGAGGTCCCCAAGAGAACCCCCTCCAACGCTAATAAAGGGAAAACAAATCCAGTTACATTAGGTTAATTTAAAGAACTTCTCTTTTTTAAGTGTACATGGAGAGAAAATGGAAGAAACCTACTAAATTAATTCCAGCATTATAAATTTGATTTAACAAGTGCAGTGCATAGCACTGTGAGAGCAATAACAATATAGGAATGTTTTAAGCAGAGAAAATAAATTATTTCAAGGGAGTGGTGATGAAAGAAATGACAAATGCGTGAGAGAGTACCTGCTCCAATATTAATTAGAGATCTGCTTTTCTGTTTGCATTTGGCTTCATTCAGGAGGAACTGGAATTAACAGAGGCTCCAGACTCAATGGAGAGAAAGAGCTGGAAACTCAGTCAAAACCCTCCAGAGGTGCCTATTTCTTACCCCAGATACAAGGAGAGCCCTGGGTGACCAGCTCAGATTCACGTTCCCATTCTTTGCACACCCAAGTGCAAATGATGAACCCCATCTCGGCAGAGCAGTTGCAGTCCCAGCTACTACAAAGGAGCAAGTAAGACTTCATGCTTAAAATCAATGTATATACCCAAGCTACTGCTCCCAAAGGGGTTTTTAAACCCATCTAAAACGAATGGTGATCAAGAAACTAAAGTGCTTCAGCAAGCAAGCAAATTAACTCAGGGTAATACTAACTAAGTGTGGGAGCATCTCCTTGTGTTCCCCATGTCTAGTTCCTCGGGAGCCAGGAAGAAGCTGATCATGGAATGTTCTCAACACCTCCTGCTGGGACTGAGCCTTGGGCAAACCCTCCTGCCTTCGTGCTGCAGCAAGCACACTGGAAAACACTGAAGGATCCCAGAACAGCAAGCATAGACAGCAGCCCTGCTGCCAGCATAACACAAACACAGGGATGCTCCCAGCCAAACAATGCACCTACTTGTTTGCTCTGCAGAGATGACAATACTGTTGCATTTTCCATGCACAGTCCCCATATGACTCATACTGTAAATTCTTTCATTTTCACAAGAAGAGGGATTTTTTTCTGTAGTCCCTGGAGATACTGACCCAAAACAGACTCCTTTAAAGCAATCCCATGTCTCCTTGCAAAGTAATTGGCAAGTTTTCCTCTGGCTTGGTATCAATCACCCTCACTTCTCAAACCCCGGTAGCTGGCAAGCACCTGCTGTGGCTATATAACTTCCCCCAAAATCAGCGGGAGACATGAAAGAACAACAGACACTTGCCCATCCACAGGCGAGGGCTGGGAAATTGCTGCCGCTCTCAGAGGAGCCTCCCTGCTGTAGAGGCAATGCTCTCACTCCCCACCCGGGACCTGCTCCTCCACCTCACAGCACCATATGGAAAAAGCAAAAGCAAATGTAGCAGCAAATTAATCAAAAGCAGGTAACACCAGCCATGGATGCATTCAATAAAAAAAATAAAAAAATAAAAAAAGACAGTGCAAGGAACATCAAATTAATACACAAGCTTGGCTCTTTTTTATATAAAACATCTGTCAAAATACTTGAGTGTTTGCTTTGTTGTAAAAGCAGGAGGTTATGATTTTGCAGCTAGTCATAAAGCAGGGCAGTATTATAAAAATTAGGGATTTGCTTCATTGTCTCTACTGGTTTACAGTTACTAATTATGAGACTGCTAAGTGCCAAATGGTCAACGAGCAAATCTAATTGTTATTTAACTGCAGCCAGCCAGGTTGTAGATGCGCTCACAATACACATAGGTACATTCGGTACACTGCTGCCTGCGTGTGGAATTGGGTATATGAAAGGGAAGACAGCACCACATCTCCCAGCCACGTGTTTGGACACACTGCCATAAGGCACGTCAAGGCAGCCGAGAAAGAATCTCGTTTTTTTCTGGCTTCCGCTCCTTATTGCGGGAACTGAGTAGCAGGACGCAGACTACAGAATCATAGAATCATGGAATGGGTTGGGTTGGAAGGGACCTTTAAAGTTCATCTAGTCCAACTCCCCTGCAATGAGCAGGGACATCTTCAACTAGATCAGGTTGCTCCGAGCCCCGTCCAACCTGACCTTGAATGCTTCCAGGGATGGGGCACCTACCACCTCTCTGGGCAACACGTGCCAGCGTTTCACCACCCTCATCATAAAAAATTTCTTCCTCACATCTAGTCTGAATCTACCCTCTTTTAGTTTAAAACCATTGCCCCTTCTCCTATTGCTACAGGCCCTACTAAAAGTTCGTCCCAAACTTTCTTACAAGCCCCCTTTAAGTATTGGAAGGCCGCAATAAGGTCTCCCCGGAATACTATGCATTTCTTTAAAAGTCACAGGAGACATCCATGCAATGCAGAAGAGTTGACCACAATGAAGGTTTAATCCCTTATAATACCAGAATACGGCCCCTTTCCTACAGCAGGGTATGGGAACTGGCTCGTTATTTCCATAGGCTAGAAAGGGTGTGAGATGGTGATTGTGTAGAGGTAATCAGGGTACCTCCCTTGAAATAACACTGCCACGGGGCCACGTCGTTCATTTTAAAGCCCCCAGTGGTGTAGAAGCATGACAATCAGTATGTTACTTCAGAGGAAGACAGACCCCGCATGCACAGAGGGGACAGACAAGGAGGGAGTGGAGACTGGGACGGCTGCCACCTCGCCTGTCACGGCTGCCACCTCGCCTGTCACACCAGAGCGGACTGCTGTGTTAAAAAGCCAGACAGTAAAGCCAGGAACAAGAATGGGGAGGAGGAGAGGAATCAAATCAGAGGCCAGCAGCTCAACTGCAATTGCTGGGCCCATTCCCATGGCAGCACCCACCTGGGACAAGGCAGCAGTACCCAGTGAAAAAATTCACCCCCTTCCTCCTGCAGGGCAGAGCACCGAGAGCCAAATTACAGCACTGCACTCTCAGAAGTGATTTCAAACAGACAGGGACTGGATGCTGCAAGGAGTCAAGTAGCTGGTTCACAGAGGGCTCTGCTCCATCTTCGCACGCTGGGGCACATGCTTCCCAGAAAGAGCCAGTGCTGGGTCACCCTGTCCTGGGGCAGGCTGCACGCGTTCATCCCTGAGCAAAGCGGGGAGGGCGGCTTCAGACCTGCAAGCCTAACCTGAGCCTCCGTCATGGAGGTAACTTCAGCCTTTCCAAGCCCTCGTTCCCCAGAGCATCCCCCGTCACGAGCAGGAGGATCTCACAGATCTATTTGACCACCGCTCCAGAGGCAAAAGGAGTCAGCTGGAAAGGGCGCATGGAGGATCCATGGGAATGAATGAAGCAATTCTTCTCAAGTGGCACAAATAAAATACAGCATGACAAAGTGAGGAAAAATACCCTCCAATTTTTATTCATTTGTAATGCAGCTATCATCCCTGATTTGCAGCTCCACATTACCCTGCCAACTGCTGAGTTATTTTCAAGAGTTTGGGTCAGCTACATAAAAAAAAAAAAACCAAAAAAAAACCCAAACCAAAAAACCAACAGGAACAACTTAGCAGCAGAACAGCAGCCCCCTGCTCCACCAGCCCAGACAGACATGTGGACAGTCCCACCAGCAGCACTTGTCCTGGCAATACAACTCCTTCTGAAGTTCCTTAGGTCACAGCTTATCCTTGTGCCTGTTCAGAGATGTTGGATGCCACATCTCGCTTCCCTGCATGGCAAGGGCACAAGCAGCAGCTTTAGCCTTCCAGCACCCATGACCGACTCCAACGCTCAAAGCAGCGGTAGCTTAAAAGCTACAGTATCTCAAGGGTACATCCTATGTATTGTAGGACATGAAGGTTCAGTTTTGCCAAAAATGTGACTATTTCCCCTGGGAGGGGAAAAGTTTTGAACTGGGGCTTCTGGGGTTTTCTTTTGTTCCTTTGTTTTTTTTAATGGCATTGTTTTACTGAACTTTTCTGGGGCACTGCATTAGGGTGCACTCCACAGAGCTAGCCTACAACAGTTCACCTCAAAGGATTAGGTAACCACAGAAAGTATTACAGCAATGCACTTCGTGCAGACCTGGAATGTATTCTCCAACAAGATTAACCTATCTAATAGGATTTGGGGAAGCTTTCAGTGCCATTAGGATGCCCTGTACATGCTAAAGGCTCCAGATGCTGTAACCATTTGATTTAATCTAATCAAGACTGCCTAGGTGTGTTTTGTCAGTGGATGTTTCTGTCATTTTCACACTGCATCTCAATAGACAACTTACATCCAAGTTCCATCCTGTACAAACAGGCAGACACATTTGAGGCTAATCTTCCAATTATAAGAGCCACTAATTATTAAAGCCTGGGTTTACAGCTAGTTATAGTCTAATCCTGCATGGTATGGAGCATTCCCCTAAGCGCTGCTGAAGGGACGCTCGATGTCCCCACTTCCCTTTATTTTACCTTATAAACCATTTTACCCTGTCAATATTTGTCATTCTTTCTTAGGAGGAACCCTCAGTGCCCCTGGGTGCCAGGTGCTGTGCAGATCAGCAGTGCTAAGGATCAAAAGGAAATAAAAACATTCTTATCCCAGTGCTCTTGCCGTGCAAACACACATAAGCAGAGGCAGCTGCAGGCCAGCGTGTAATGGGAGCGTGGCTGGGAAGGGACATGGAGGGGGCCTCTCTACAGACATCTCATTTGATAAGCAAAGATGATGCTATAAATCGCACTGATGAAAACTTACCCTCTGGAAGTCAGCAAAACCCCTGTGAGGGATGAGCAAGTGCAAGAGTTACCATCTGCTCAGGGGCTTTTAGCCGCTAACAAAAACATTTCCTTTCTCCACAGGTTAAACAGAGATCCTCAATATATATTCTTTAAATCCCAGCCTGGAGGCAAAACCAAAGGCCACCTCACAGGCTGGCAAGCATCCTTGGCTGACAGAGAAGTAGAGAAGGTGTCTAACACCCCCTCGAAAGCCTACATGCATCAACTGACAGTCAATTGCGCACACACAGCTTCCACCAAGCAAAGAAAGCACCCACAACTACGAGGGGCTGAAGCAACATCTGGAGCATCCAGGTGTGGCTTTTGCAGGTATCTGCTGATTTGCCACCTCTGTCCTGGCAAGTCCAGGGCAAACTGAGATCTTTAGGAATCAAGAGATTGCATTTAAGAAAGTCCTGACCACCCCTTGAGGTGAATCTGCTTACAGGTCACCTCGGCTGTTAAGACGTCCATCCATGTCATTTTAAGCACACAAGGAGCAGCTCTAGCGCCAACTGACTTTAATCTGAATTGGACTGGCTCAGCAATGCTGCAAATCTATTCAGCCCTCCTTTAGGTTTATTTTCAAGGACTAGTTTAGGCATCTCTTCCTCAGTGATATTCATCAGAGGAAAGGAGCAAAGATGAAAGCCTGTAGCAGCCTCTGGGCAGGATTTGTCCAACCCTGTAATTCAGCCCTCCCAACAGACCTAAATGTGAGAGGTATGGGCACACCAGGAAATGTGAAGCCATTTCAGCTGATGCTGACTTATCAGGCTGTGAGCAAGGGATTCCTCATTCCCCAAGCACCTTCTCATGTGATTAACTTTTTTCTTAAATAAGTATTTTCCCCACTATTTTCCAGTGAAACCAATTATCTTTTAGAATCAAGGATAAAAGGTCCAATGTATGTTACTGACAACTCAGAAACATCATGTTCCTCCAAAAGCCTTCAACCTTGCCCCTACAGAAATCGCACTGTCAGCAACCTGGCCCTCTTGGCTTGCCCATGCTGCAGAACAAATACTATCACTTGTCCCATCAGACTTGTGTAAAATCAAAATACACCACAGGCACAACACATGGTATATTTTTTTAGGGGCTGGCTCGTATATAGCAATTTGTGGTTGCAAACAGCTAGTGGAGGTTACAGAACCAGCATTTCAGGAGACACCAAAACAAAGTCAAGATGGATGCAAGAAGGCAGATGCTCAGCTCTGTAATGCAGAGGATCTTCACTGATTTCAATGGCTTTATATTCAGGCGCAACGATCATGAATTTCTGGCCTGGTGCATGTTGCTGGATACCAAATGTTCCCCGATCCCATGCCAAGGCATAGGAGAGGGTAACAACCCCTGAGCAAGTCAAGTGAAATCTATCACTAGCACATACTAATAACTTCACATGTAAATTGACCAACTCATTCCAACTCTTTTCCCTGTTGCATTCATGGGAAAAGACAAGTTTAGCTCTCAAATTCCCTGAAAATGCTTAAACACTGCATTTGTTTTAAAATGAGAGTTAAGTCTGCATTCAGGAAGTTACTTTGGACGTAGGTTGGTGCTAAATCAAATTAAATTACATTTGTTTTTCTTAAACAAAAAGTTTTGTCACTTCTAGAAGCCCTGTCAGAAACAAGAGGCCCCATTGCCTAATTAAATCCAGGGAGTCAAGTCATGCCGATGCAAGTCTGGCTCTGCCACAGATGCTGCAGGTGACCTTCAGCAAGTCACTTAATAGTCCCAGGACTGCCCTGTCCCACAGGAGAGCTCTCAAAGTTATTTCATTTATGATTGGTGAATACTGTTAAGTCTTTGGGAAGACAAGACTGAAGAAATGCAAATAGGTTTATGCTCCTTCACATTGCCGCAGTCTAATACTCTTTTTTGCCTTAGTGTTTTTATAATGCTATTTTTTTTTTTCCTTTCTCCCTCCCTGTGCAAAGGGTCTTTGTATAACGAAAGCAGTACAAGCTGCTATAGGTCATGCCTTGATTCCTTTGGGCTCTCTCCTGTTTAACACTTCCCTCTTCCAGAGAGCTGCTCTGGCTTGGACAGGAGGGATCTGGAAGGGGGAGAGGCTCAGGACAGAGCCTGCATTTTGTTGGAGACTAATGCCAATTTCTTAACCTGCCATTTGGCCACAAATTAAAAGCCATCCCAAAACAGTCTGTAACACTTATGCAAAGTCACCTAAATGAACCAAAAAGTGAACGCGACTCCTGTATCAAATCCAGCTGCTGCTTTAAAAAAAAAATAAAATAAAAAAATAAATCTTACAAACCCTACACAGGCCCATCACTACACAAGCACCAAGCACAAGCACAGCACTAAAGGAAACCATCTTTGAAAAGTACTGAGAATAGGCTTAAACAGATCAGATGACCCACTGCTAGTTTAGAGCTTAAAAATCTTCATTTTCTTCTGAGCTCAGACTTCCGTGTCAACTTTGCAAACTCCACTCTTTAACAAAGCTGACATTAAAAAAAAAAAAAAAAAAGAGAAGCTATATCTGATCTCATCAGCCATTCTGTCTTTAAAGCATTTGACTACAATCCGCACCAGACATACTTAGCAAACTTTAAAATACAGCCTCTCAACATTGTTACAATTAAGTCACTCTGAAATGTCATGAAAAGCAATCTAGTCCCATTAAAATCTTCACACTCATTAAAAAAGCACTTACAGACTCGAAAATGTTCCTAATACATTATTTAAAGACACAAGATGTACAGTGACTAAAAACCTTGTACAGAAAGGGAATAGCAACAGACTGCTTTAAAAAAGCCTGTATGCATGTGTGTGCAAATTTGTGTTATAATTAGCTAATTGGGAAACTGCAGGTAGAAGGCAGTTTGTAATATATTGGGTTTTGTCTAGGGTTTTTATTTATTTATTTCCTCCTTTTTATTAAAGAAAAAGGGAAAAGTGTGCTTTTTTTCATGGAAGTAAAAAAGCCCATTGTAGGCAATTTATGATCATTATGTGATGACATGTGCCAAAGCCACCTCTTTTCCTGGAAGGGGTAGGGAAAACCACAGACATCCTCCAACACCAGACAGACAAAGAAGGGGTCACTTGAAGTTGTGCCTGTGAGGACTGGAATAGCAGGAACAAAGACAAACGAGCTCATGCTGTAACAAAGTCACTGTCTTCCTACAAATGCCGTATCTTTTTTTGATGTTAACAGCAGATGAAGGTATAAAATTTGCATCTTTATTGAGCCCACTGCTAGATGAACCATGTTCCTCCAGAGCCCCAGAGCAATGAAACAACAGCGTATGCTTCTTCCAGGGAAGGCTCTTGCTTCTCCCTGCACCTCGCCTCATTTAAATACTTTGACTTTAATAAGGTTTCTCGCAGTTTTGACCAGTGCAAGAAGGGAATCAGGCTGCAGAGAGGCATTCAGACTACAGAAAAGAAATATCATTTGAATGAGCTGAAAGAAAAGAAAGAATCTGAAAAGATGGGTAATTGTGAGAGGGATGCCCCTGTTTTTAGCAACACCAGCACAAAGCCTCTCATTTCTGTAACTTAAAAACAAATTTGGGGGAGGGGGCAAAGAAAAACATTATTTACTTGCAGAGAACGAGGAGCAAGAGCTCCTTAGAAATTCCCCACATCCTACAGAAGTGTCCAACCAATCAACAACAACAAAAAAATCAAACCAAAAAACAAACAAAAACCAACCAACCAACCAAAAGAATTAAATCTAAGTCAACTTTCTGAACACCTTCTTTCTCCCCAAGCCATGATCCCTTTGGAAAGCAGTTCTGTCCTTTCTGGCAGCGTGGTTCAGGAAGAGTACGAGGGCTCAGACCAGCCTGCCAGATGCTTCCAGATGCCTCTCTGCCTTTTCCCCAGAAAAACATAAGGCGGCACACTGACCCAGTCGGAGCGTCCGCCTCACTGGGTGCTCTGCCAACATCCCGCACTGAAGGTCTAAGGAAGATCAAAACAAGCTCAGTGCATAATGAGTCTACCCAGAATAATCAGCCACCTGCACAAGTTGTCACTAGGGATCTCCTGAGTCATACTCTTTTAGCAGCCTTGATCCATGTCTCTTCCACAAATGCTTCCAGCAGATTTCCAAACCCACATCAGCTTCTCACACCCACCCAGAGGTGATGACTTCTACAGCTCACTGCCCGCTCACAGGAAAAAATATCTTCTTCTGCCTGTTCTGAGCCTCCACACTTCATCTGATGCCTCTAGGTCTTGTATGAAGAAGAGCTTGAACAGTCACTCTCCATCTACCTTATCCATGGCTGTATCAATGTTTATCACATTCCTGCTTAGTCATCCCTTTTCTACAGTGAAGAGCTCTACTCTGTTCACCTATTCCCTACACTGAAGGTATTTTCTCTCTCTCCGACCATGACCTTCACTGTACCTCTTCCAGTTTTATTATACCCTTTAGAGATGGGGCGCACATTTAAGACACAGCAATCCATGGATGTGTACAGCAATATGATGACATTTTCTTTTTCTTCCTATTTCTGCTCAACAAGTCCTCATATTCCATTTCTTCTGTGAATGCTCGAGCCCTGAACTGGTGTTTCCTTACGACTGTCCTCAGAGGGCAGGGGTAGAGTTGTGGGGAGGTTCTATATCAACCAAGGGAGCGCCCTTCCTCTGCCCATCTGCAGCCCGGGAGTGCTTAGACTC
Organism: Pandion haliaetus; assembly: GCA_013401275.1. Taxonomy (NCBI): domain Eukaryota; kingdom Metazoa; phylum Chordata; class Aves; order Accipitriformes; family Pandionidae; genus Pandion; species Pandion haliaetus. Next base: position 47,529 of record VYZV01019705.1, read on the forward strand.
ACGGTCCCACATCTACATGTAGGTGGGACAGAGCAGGACTGGAGGCACGTATCCCAACAGGACTGGGATCCATCCCACACTGCTCTTGAGCCTGGACCAACCTGGGTTAAGACATTAGAGTTAAAGCACACCAAAGCACAAAGAGGTATCATAATGATTCATTATTCAAGATCCAAAATGAACATGCTCAAGGGACATCCATAAACTTGGTGACTGTAGGCACTGGCAAAGTGTCTGGTTCAGGCTGCAAACCCCAGAACTATAATACTCATTATAACACTAATAATACTCAGCTAAAGTATCAGAATAAAAATCAGCTTTTGATACCCTCAAGAGGGGGCTACAAAAGCAATGAGCAGACCATGTGAATGAGTTTAACTTAGAGAATAATGAGTTTATCTCAAAGAAAAGCCCATTGTAGGCAATTTATGACAGTTATGCAGGTTAGACGAAGGGGGGGGGGAAGCACGGGAGAAAAGGAGATGAAAGAGAGAAGCACAAGCATCTTTTACAAAGGCCAAAGACCTGAAATAACATCATTTTAACTGCTGAATGCACTTCAGCTTTCAGGAAAATCAGTCATGATGACTAGCAACTTCTCGAGTCATAGACAGCACAGTTGCTTCTCAAATAAGCTCTCCTTTTCTCCACATCTTCACCTCACAAAATCTGCTCCTGCTCTCAAATGTGTCCCTGGGCCCCTTCTGAACAAAGGTCACCAATTAAAGGGAACAGCATGATCCTCTTGCGACACAGACCATTACTGACTAGCAACCCAGTCCACAGCACTAACTGGTTTTCACTTGTGAGATGACTAAATCTGAACTTGGGCCTCTAGAAACACAAGTCTCTTACAGATCTTAACCTATGAATACTCCAGCCCCTGCAAAGCTCCTGTTACCATCCTCCCTGGAAAGCAAAAGGAAGGCTTCTGAAATCATGACTGTCTTTGTACAAGATTTGTCTTTCAACAACATCCTTCTCAGCCGTGCTCCTTCCAGTAGAAAATTGAGTCCTCACAATCCCATCCTCTCTCACACTCTGACCTGCCCCATTCGTTTTTTTTTTCAGTAGACCTTAACGCTTGATGCAAATGGAAAAATGTTACTGGGCATAAAAAAGATAAGAACAATTTGGACATATTTTGTCACAGTGCTTTATCATTTAACACACAACGGAGGCATGTATTGTGAAATACCACACACCCCTGAAGGTGCAATATTCTATTTTAGTACAATGCAACGTCTTCCGCAGGGGAACAGCTTGTTTTAACCTCAGCTCTAATAATTTCCAAAAATGCAAAGATAAAAGCTAGTCCCAGTAAAAAACATGCTATTGTGATTATTGAACAAATTCAATACTCTGTGAGAATGCAGAGAACTAACTACAGCTAGTCTTCACATGGCCTATGTACCTGAACTTCAATCTCCAAAGAAAAAAGCAGGGCTTGGTAATCATACAACTTTTTCTGTTTCTCTCCTACACCCCTCCCAGCACCGGGAGATTCCCACAGCTCTGAGATTAATGTTGTGAAAACGGCCCTAAAGCCAAGGAAGAGGTTTAACTAATCAAGGCAAGGGACCATCCCACCAGCATATGAAAATGAGTGCACAGACTGCATCCATCAACAAACCCTGCACTCACTGCTGCATGCCCCAGTATGTACACAGCGGCTGGGTACGTATGGATTTGGGTGCTAAGAGAGCACCGGTACCTGTACCTGCTTGGACTGCACCTAAGGCAAATGCTGGGAACTGAGCATCGAGGTCCCACTCCAGGGAAACTCCCAGCCAAGAGTCACCTGGAGCTACCAGTGCCCAATTCTGCACACCTACAGGGATATTAAAACTTGCCATCTGCAGATAGTCTACCTGATAGTATGCAATCATACATACACTGTTAAAAATACTAATTAGTTAACAAACACTGTCAACAGAACAGGGGCTTTCTGCCTTCTGTTCTGAGCAGCCATTTGTACTGGGCCCATCTTGTATGTGTTAGGACAAAGTCACAAATTTTCTACAAATCGGATAACTACATGACAGAGGGAGAAAAAAAAACCTAAATTGCATGTCAGTAATGTTTGGTCTCATCCCACTCCCCATTTCCCCCTTCTCCCAACACATTTACTGTCTTGTTTCCTTTCTGCTCTTCTGTACCAGAATTCAAAGAATATTCACCTTTACTGCCCAGAGGGGACAAATCAGGCTGCCCACAGCAGGAGACAAAGACAACAGTAAATTGTTCTGCTGTCTGAACAGGCCACTGCAATCAGACTTGATCAGAAACATCCAAAAAGACCCCACAAAATTTGAGGGAGAGATTGTACCTGAGCTGGCTGCAAGCAAACTACGCGTGGGAACACCTGCACAGAAAGGGAAGAGCTCCCGTTCCTGCACGGAAACATCTGGGGGTAAAAAGGGCTGGGAGTCGAGCTAAGACATGGACAAACTGGCTTTGGTGCTCTTCTGCCACCTCATAAAACCTTGCCGTCTCTCCTTGCCGCACAGCCAGCACTGATTCACGGCAGATGGGCTCACCCCACCCAGTGATTTCCAGCACCCCTCCTTTCCCCTCTCGAAGCACCTTCTCAGGCCAACGGCACAATATCCTCCCTCTGCTCCTCTTTGTTTGGGAACTTGCTGTTTCGAGTTGGGGGAGCCCCTGCAAAGTGTCAGCAAAGAAAAGCCCAGACATTAATTCACATTCTCCTCCGGCCCAAATAAAAGCGATTTCTTATGTTTACTGTTATTATTCCTTCCATTTTAAGCAGCTCTACAGCCTCCCCTTCCTATTGGGACCCTTTGCTGAGCACCCAGAACACAGACTGGAGCACTCGGCAGTGCTCACAAGCGATGCAGAGCACCTCCTCGTCCCACTCAGCAATCAGCTTGTCTCAGAGGGAAGGATAAAGGGGTCTGTCTGATCACACTGCGGTGAAGGCAGCACAAATCCTGTCTGTGAATGCAGCAGGAGCAGGGCTGGTGCCCAAATGACTCATCCATCTCTCAAATATCACATAGGACTATGCTTGAGCCTTTACAAGAGCCACAAACGTTACCGCTCCGGAAGGGAACCCTCACTCTCTGGGACCGGCAATGCTCTGCACCACTGGGGAGAAAACACTGAGGGCAGCTCTGGGAAGATCTCAGCAGCGACCATCTGCGTGTCCTCACACCCCAGCGGTGGATCCTTGCGCAGGAGACTTTGCCAAGGCAAAACCAGAAAATAAAGCAAACACAGTAAGGTCCAGGACTGAACAACTCAGGCGGAAATGCTGGAGTATGGCGTTTGCACCTGTGTGTAGAAGGAAACGCAGCTCTCCTGTTCCCACTGCCCCCCGTGTCCATCTCCTCCACCCACAAGTCTCAACCCCTGGTTGCTCATTCATGGTACTCCCATTTACTCCAACAGATTATTTTGGATTCTGTCTCAATTTATTTTTATGTGTTTCTAAATCTCATATGCTACTAAAATACTTGCTTTGTAAACAAGCATCTTTTCCAGGAAAGCACAGTAAGGAACAGGTATACCCCTGAGGGCACCTGCCAGTCAAGCAAGCATCTCACCACCTCAGAAGCACGCCCCACGAGAGCAAGGGTTGCTAGAAGAGCCGGCTGGCACGTCCGATGGGCAAGTATCTGCTTGGGTCAATGCCACAGGAGATCTTGTTTCATAGCAAAACAACTGCTCATAAAAATTCCGTTTAAGTTACTATAACTTAACATTGTCCAAATGAAAACCCAGGGGCTACAACTGAACCCTGGGTGACTCTATTGAGCTGAAGGGCATTTTTTGTATTTTTTTGTCTTGCCTTTTTTTTTTTTTAATATTCATTGACCTGAACAAACATAATAATCACCATCTGTTGTGAATACAGTTGGAATGGAAAAAAAAAAAAAAAAGGTGGAGGATCACAAGCAAGGCTGGTGTAAACCAGCAGAATTCCTCTGACTCCAGCAGATCATTAACACTCAGGTAAAGTGTTTCATGCAATTTATGTCTGAAGTTGCTCATAACATTAAAAATGCACCTTTACCCAGAGGGGTTTGGGTTTGGTTTCTTTTGTGGTGCAGGGTTGCTTTTTGTTTCCTTTTGTTCTAATGCTCTTGTACACTAAGTGGAAAAGGATCTCAGATCTTGACATCCCACTTCACTAGAAAGATATCACACACAGCAACATCCGTGCCTCTGCCTGCCGAGTCAGACAGTCAAGCACCTCCTCAGACCCCTCCATTACCGGACTGAGACACTGAATAAATTCCCTCAGCTCCTACAGAGGGTAAAAACAACAAAACACAAGCAGGAATGTTTAATGACTCAGTGCAAGGGAAAATAAATGGCTTAAAAACACAAGTGCTTTTCGGGAAAGCAAGCCTTCCACTGCTGGAGAAGGCGCTGAAGCTGACTGGATCCTTAACCACTGCAGCTGCCCTTCCCACCAAGCGCGGGGCCAGTCCAGTGCCTCCACCACCGAGACCTGGCAGGAGGCAATGCCCCAAGTGCTTGAGATCCCGTTCAGTTCCCCAGGCACCTGCCTGCTGGGATCCTCTGCACCAAGCTGCAGGAGCACAGAGGACCCTGCCTGCTCCGGTTTATTTCTGCAGATGCACTGGGTGCAGGCAGCTATAGACAAGGTAGCCTCATGCAGGAAGGGTGAGCAGAATACAACCATGACCATGGTCACTGTTGGCACGGTAAAAATGGCACCACTGGAGCCACTAAAAGGAGACACAGGTTTACCCAAAATCCTGACTCATGGGCACAGTCTTACTGAGAACATGGACCAACTCACATGCAGACCACTCAAGGATAAATCAGAGAAACAGGCTTTGAAGAAAGAAGTCTTGTCCCCATGTATTCTTCAACTGCTTATCATCTTGCAAAATGCTTAGAAAACTGAAGCCCTGCTCACTTCAGCAGTGAGGCTGGAGAGAGAGAGAGGACAGGCTGGGAGTGGGTGGCAGGATCTAGCAGTCCTAAACACAGTGATGAACAAGCTCACGAGCAGAAGCTGTGGCAGCTCCACGCTGAGCCGCACGCCATTTTTACACGGCTTGGGTATCACATCTCAAAGACACCCAATACAATGCAAAACACCAGCAATATCTTGATATATCGGATAACAAACACAGGAAAAAAAGCAGAGGAAATACAGGTGAGATTTTCCAACATACACATGTAATGGCAACAGATTAGTGAGATCTGGATATTAAGCAGTCACCAGTGTTTTGTGTTTTTAAAAAAACAAAACCAAAAACAAACCACAACACCTCTTTGCTCCTAATTGCTACCTTACTTCCATTCCCATTTCAATATAACTTCTGCAGCCAGAATACTAACAGCACTAGAGAATGGTACAGACCACCCAGAGTCCAGGATGAGGCTCTTCTTGAGGCTCTTCAAAAGGTTACAGGAATTGATTTTGAGTGATAGCGGGATTTTTGCTGGATTTGGAGCATTTTTACGGGTTCTGGTGAAAGCCTGCACTGAAATGATGCTGGACTTCAAGTGGAATGGGATCTCTCATATCACTGGAACAGGAAACAAACTGTAGGAAAGCTCAGATGTGATGTAGGATGAACGCAATTGGTTTCCATCTCCGGTGACTTGCAAATTTATTATTACACTCCTTCCAAAGCATATCACACTGATCTCAAACCTTCACGTTGTCACGGGTTTCCTGGACAAGCAGGATTATTTTGGTATTAATCCTTTGCTAGATTTAGCAGTGCCTCAGATGCTGAAACTCTGCATGAGAGCCAATCTCACTGATTTATCCACCTGACTGTTCTTGGCTCCCTCTACAAGTACTGGCAGGTATTTATAAGACCCTGGCATCATTCAGCCCAGGTCAATTAGCATTATTTTGTAAAAAAGGACCTTTAAGTGCATGCAACTGTACTGTTAACACTGTTCACATTGCACTCACCAGGCTAACAGACAGGGGTTACATTACCTACTACTTTATAATACACCTATTATACGCATTTTTCCTGGATAACACTCAGCCTGAGTCTTTTGCAGTCCTCGGGGAGCCTTCTCACTGATGAGGTGAATCTGGCTGTAAAAGGCAGAGTGACCTAAAATCTGAGGCTTAAAGTATTGCGTAACCTCTGGGGGGGAAAAAAAAAAATACAAATTAAATTTCCAAATAAACCAGAACCCTCAAGGGAAGAGTCTCAGCTCAGTATTGGGAGCCTTTAGCCACATGTTTCCAGCTAACATTTAATGTAGCTGGAAGGCTAAATCCTCCCTCTCAAGTAAGAATATGGCCTTTAGGTTTCCCATCCCAAGGGATTAAGAATGGAGAAGTGGATTACTTGCATTTACACTCATAAAAATGTGTATTGTCAGATACTGAAAGAAGAAGTAAGTACATACTAATGCTCTCCCTCAATTTTACCCCACAAAATCAAGAGAGTGGACAAGAAAAACAGCTGTCAAGATAAAACATTCAACACTTACTTGTCAGTCCACTTCTGTTACTTTACAATTCAAGACTTGGAGTAGACCTCTCTACCATCCGGGCCAGATTTAACAAAAAAAAACCCAAAACCTAAATTTCCCACCTTGATATTTTCACTTCACATGAAGGATCTAATAGGAGGTACAACAAGGCTTCCTGCAACCCAACAACATCAACCATGACCACGTGAGATAAAACCTAATTTTACATTTGGTGGGCCGGGTTACTTTATGGCATCCAGTGTCAATCCCACACAGCAGGGATTTCCCTACCTGTCCAAAACCCAACAAAATCCCAAGTATCACCATGTCAGTAGAGCATTGGCAGCCTGGTTTTGGGTTGATTTGGGGCAGGGGAAGATTTTGCTCATTTGCTCTCTGCCCTGCAGAGGAAAGCCAGAAGAATCGGCAACGATTTTTCTTCTTTGTGCACCACGAAAATTAAAATCTGAAACATGACTATGCCTACGTCTCTGCACAATAACAAAGCATAAACTTAATCCTGTACAAAAGATGATCACAAAGGCAAAATTCAGTTCAAGCTCTCTGTGTTCACAGGGATACTGAGAATAAAAGGTGCAAACAACCCAGAAGGAAACGGGGCTGACCTGTCCCTCGCTCTCTCTGCAAACACTATCTTCATCCGTGGCTCTCGGCACAACAGACTGTTTTACCAGCAGCACGTCTGCCTTATCCAGTGCACCACCTAGATACTATGTCTAATTTCACAGACAGAGAAAATACAGACTCTTGAAAACACTGCTCCCCCTCCGGATCCGTGGGCTGAGCAAGGCGGTAAGCTTGAGCGCCGGTGAGCCACCGGACGGCTTCCATCAACTCAAGGCACACGGTGCAATTGCACAAAAGCCGAAAATGAGACTTTATGTACACGTGCATACACACATAGACACACAGGGAAAATTGCTATCAATTATGCTAGTTAATTATACATTATAATAGAATTAGAGTAAAGCCTTCTCATTATCTCCTGGTTCAGACCCTGCTCCGCAGCAAGCTGACCACATGCTGTACTAATGCCAATAGCCCTTTCGCATTAACCTTTATCTGCGCCTTGCAGCTTCACTATTTGCTATGTGTATCAGGCTTGTTTTGACCTTGTTCCTGGCTGACCTTTCATTGAAATCTAACATTTGTAGCAGTCCTGGAGACTGGCTCATCTCCCAAGGCCTTGCAACCACGATACGTTTTTCTACAGGCTCTAAAACACAGGATGCCTTGTTTTCACCTTGTTACTGGGATCCTCGCCTGCCGTCAGAAGTCCTCTGCCCTTCGCCTTTCTCAGCGAGGCTATGACATTACCAAGACAGTTTACAACTGCTGCTGTATGTTCAGTTATTAAGAAGAAATCCTGAGGGATATTTCATTATTATTATTACTATTTTACACAGAGGCTGTCAAAAAGGGATAATCGCATACATGCCTACAAGCCACAGCACCAAGTACCCTGGCTATGCCTCTCACTCGCACGGCCATAGCAGCCAGGACACAGAGCCCCCCTACCCAGCCTGCGTCCCCAAAACTGTGATTGCGGCAGATTAAAGGGGCCTTTTACAGCTGTGATTCACTGCTGGAGGAAGCAGTTTACTGCTGGATATTCAGAGTGGTGGTGTTTAGCACAGATGCCTGTGTGGGAACCCGGGCTCCCACGAGCAACACATCCTTAAGCATCTCTGACAAGTCCTGACTCCCCAGACTTGCAACTGCAGGGACAGAATCATCTTTGTGCACAGGAGGAAGCCATGACCTGCATACTATTTGCTCTGCAAAGTAAACATGCTCTGTATTTTCTTTTAAAAAAAGAAAACTAGAGAAAGGAACCCAGAATAAAGTTCTCCTTTGAAGGATTACTGAGAAGAACCCATGAGGATGAGGAAGAGTCTTTCCAAAGAGGGCAAAGTCCCAACTGCCACACAACTGATTTGACAGAGTAGTGCAGCAAAGACAGTAATTTAAATTCCCAGGAACACAGGGAGTACAGTTTGTTAACAAAGTTTCCTCCTTTTCCACTACAGTAATAACACAAAGCTGCAAACAGGACGCTGGTTTCAATCTCTGCTGTGCACTCTCTATAACCTCCCCCATCAACTTTCATGGGGGTTTAGGTGTTAAGAGATGAAAACTGAAAAACCACATTTTTGAGGGAAGGTCCAGAAACCGATTTTTGACTGGTTTGGTTATGTTAGGGGAAAAAAAAGGGAACAAAAAAGATGAGCAGAAAAAAGACAGACTGACTGAAGGTTTAGCTCAAAAATGGTTGAAGCTTCCAACTTGGCAAAGGGAGGTATTAATAAAAAAATAACAATCCTCTCAGAAAGATCATAACAACAACGATTAAGCTAAACTCATAAATAGGGGCATGGAAAAATTTGCTTCACAGGAACTTCCTCTACTGCACAAGCATACTGTATTTGAGACAAAATCAATGTGGTTACTGAGAGGTGGCAACGTGGGTAGCTGAAGATGAGACACACCAAATGCTTCAGAAATGACTTTGTAATGTTAAGCAGGTCCGGTAATGGTCACACACATACACCACCCGGCAGAGCACACCAAATGCCTCCCCGGGTTCACTCTGCCCACACCACAGATACGAAACCCACTGCCAGGGGCACACCAGGACTGTGATGAACCCCAGCATCTCTCCACCTGCACCCAAACACCCACCAAAGGCATGGGGTAGATGCAGACCCCTCCCTGCACACACAGACCAGCACGTGCCACCACCGGGAAATGGCCATGAGGACGGGGAAAGAGCATTTGGTTGTTGTTTTTTTTTTTAACCCTGATCCTTACTGCTCCTGAGATAGAAAGCTTAAACAACTCAATGTTGGAGGATCATCGATAGAAGTCACAAATAGCTATATTTTTAAAAATTGCTTTAACATTTTAAACCTTCAAATGTCATCCAAAATAACTGCAGTCAGCTTGAAAAGATGGTATTTTTCACTTTGCAGATGTTCAGTGGAAGACCTGTGCAGGGTTTATGTCTTCCTTTCAAATGGCATCATTTCTGCTTTGCAATGGAAACTCTTCTTTCTTCAGGGAGGCTTACTGAATGGAGAGTAAGAGATGCTCTAAGCCCAAGGAAAATTAAGACCACGCCACTACCACTCCATCCTTAGGAACCAGGGAGCCCTAGGAAGAGTCTCTGAGTGATGGACACAAAAGCCACCAACCACTTCCAGCAGAAGCAGAAGGCATGAACCCAACCCCATGTCGCTGGCCAAGAGCAGTGAACCTGCTGGCTGTGTCTAACAGAGCCTCTCCTCTGCTTCTTCCGCTGCATTCTCCTCCGGCCCCTTCCTAGAAGTGAGATAATCTGGCCTTTAAATAGGGTTCACAGCACTTGACCCCAAATCTGCAGAGCAAGGGAAAGCAGAGTGAGTAGGCCAGCATGTCAGGTGTTAGGATGAGATACTCTTTTAATACTTTCCAGGTTTTGAAAAGGCTTTTTATGCATTAGATCCACCCTTTTTTTAATACTATGAGGACAAAACTGCACTTACGGGGGAAAAGAGCATAAAAAAGGTAATAAACATTTAATGATCCAATAATTGGTTATATCACAGTAATCACTGTTCAGTAATTAACTCCCATTCCTGCTTGCTCATTTGATATTTTCTGTACCCTTTGATAGGTTCCTGTGACTATCAGCATTCCTTAGAAACTCTTACACTGAAACCTTTTGATGAAGCTAAAAAGCAATGATACCATTAATCACTACACACGTCCCAGTGGCTTTCAGACTCTTGTCTGAGACGGGGCCTTTCCTCTCCGCACATCGCTCCTCAGCTGTCTTTAATATGGCCACTTGGCCCTAGGATTTGAGATTTTCTCCCTTGCTTCTTTCATGTTACAGGAAAAATGAATTAGCTATACATTTTCTGTGCCAAAGGGTTAGTGGGAAAGCACACCAACATAAAATTACATCTTCAAAGATAACAAAAAAATAATTACATTGCAGTATCACGGAAGAATACAGGGAACAGCTGGCATGTTGTTGCAATGTAAAACTAGAATTAAACTCAGGTTAGTGTCACTTCCAACTAACTGCCCACAGTAAGGAAGAGAAGACAGACACTGGGCTTCTGCTATAGCCTTCCACAACCAGTCCCTTCTTACCTGCAGCAACGTGAGGCAGTGGGAGAGCAGAGCATGCTGGCATGGCTTCATTTCAACCATGGCAATCATATCATAGCTTAGGAAAGAGGGCAAGGATTCTCCTTGCAAGAGTGCCCAGATGATCAGCTTTATCCAAATGGGTACTCCTCCAACCCTGATCCTAAATCTAGCCAGCAGTGGTAAGTATTTTACGACAAACTCATATAATGGAGGGAGGCTTCATTTATGGTGTTTAAACATTAAAAAATACATTACACAATCTACTTTTCTAGAGTAACAGTTCTGTGATTTAACAGCTCTAAATTTGTTTAAAGAAATAATGAAACACTGAGTTCTGTTTTTCCAAAGTAGAGATATTATTGCCTGGTC
>VYZV01019705.1:58525-69536 GCA_013401275.1 Pandion haliaetus
AAAAAAAAAAAAAAGCTGAATTCACATTAATTCTTTGGAGTGGATTTTGATCTCAGTCACATCAGCATAGAGCCAAAGTAATGCTATGGCATTTCCTCATATTCTACATTTATTGGAGCCAGACATTTATCCAACCAGAAGTTCTTTCTCAAGACAAATATCTGCTGAACTTAAAAGTAGTAAAGCTATTTTTTCCCCAAAGAAATCTTTATCATACATTTATTTCCAGTTGCCACCATATTATACCAATCAGATCTGCTGCTTGCAGTGGAGCTGCTTTTGGCTGCCAGAATCTTTGAGCAAGAGGTGCTTTTCTTCCAAAACATATACGCACCTCCATCAGCACACATCACAGAGCAGTAACATTTGCCTCGAAGATTTTAAAAGATCACGGGTCAGAAAGAAAAAAGACATTCTTCAGAAGTCAAATATTCTGCCTCAATTGTCAGTATTATGCAAGATGCTGGTATTGCAACATTGTATTTTTAACTGCTGCTATATAAATTAATTAAATGAAAGTCAGTTAATACAAGGAATACTGATGTAGAACATGAAATATCAAGTTAATCAAAAACACGTGCATGAAGCAGTCAATTTTGCCCAGCATTGGCTAGCGGGATTTCCTAAAGCACGTTCAGTTGGAGCTAAGGCATTCACAGATCTGAACTGGAGGGAATGTAAGTTGTTTGTATGTTACTCATGCACTTGAAGGCATTAGCAGTGATGGGAAGGGAGGGAGACAGGGAAACAGATTGAAAGGGGCAGGAAAATTAGAGAGCTCCTTGCCATTAATGGAAAAATAACTGCAAAGTGCTGTAACAGATTTCTCCTCTTTTGTATGCATAGGAATATTTATTTAATCAATGTTCTGTAACAAAACAGGCCTCTGGTGAGCTATTGTGGAGAGTGAACTCCATTCAGAGAGTGGTGATTTGAATCCTGCCACCTGTTTAGCTGGTATTGGAGAAAGCAACAACATGTGGCTGGATGGGAAGGTGTCTGCACCGGGGGGGAGAAGGAAGCACCCCCTGGTAGCTTCCCAAAGTAATTACCCGAAGTAATGCTACTTGCCAGGGAAATCTTGATGACTCCTCATTAACAGGACTTACTGCAAGGAAAGCTGCAAAGTTTATTTCCCTTTGGAAGAAACAAAATTCAATCCCACACAGCAGAGGTTTCAGCTTGTCAGTTTGCACTGATGCTGTATGTTACACCCAGACCTGAATCTGCGCTTGAATCCAAACTCATCCGACATCCTCACCGCACCGATGCACGCTCAAGTTCAGGCACCAGGCAAGGGACACACTAAATACGAAAGCTTTCGACAAACGCAGGCTCACGGCAGCCCGCAGCGTGGCTGGGCTGTCTGGCCCTCCATTTCCATCCCACCGTTACCAGGGGTCAACCCAGCCAAGCTGCCTGCCGGGGCTTTTCCAGCACGCCCAGGTGTGCTCCAGCAAGCTGCTGCGTCCCACGTCCCGCCGGCGGATGCTGAGCTGCATCAGGAGGCAGAGTTTGGACCACACCTTGGCCCTGCTGCTCCAGGAGCTGTCTCACCACCACACACGACTGACTGAACGCCCCAAAACAAAAAAATCCCAAGCCGCTCTCCCAAGCTTTCCCTAATTTTTAAAAAGTCACGGTTATGAAGCCTCGCATTAAGGATATATTTGTGTACATACTTAATAACATCCCACTCCTGACTGCACATAAGCATAAACTCATTTTAAATGCACTGGTTTTGCTATGATTTTTAACAACATATTCAAGCATGGTCTTAAAGAGGGACTGATTTGAACATCTGCATAAATACAGTCCTTAAATAAAGCCCTGATAAGGCCTACTGCAAAACCTGGGGCTATTAATGGGAGCTTCTCACTGGACTAAATTTCTTTCTCGTTTCTGCACTGTTTGCTGCAAAAACATGCCATATACATGAACTTTGCATTCATCTTACACAAACCTTATCACAAAGCAGCTTTGCTCTTAAATTAGTTACACAAGGATTAAAAAAACTGATTTATTTTTTTATAGGCCAGTTAGCAACAGAGATATACCAGTTTTATGACGTATTACACCTGCAGACCCTGGCATTAATGACAGACCTAATTTGTTTATCAGTCACAGCTGCCAGGGTTAGTAATATATCCTTTAACATTTCTTATAGGTAGAATGAGAATTTCTTCCCTATTCTGCAATGGATTTAAGGAAAGATATTACCATAAGCTAGCCTTGATATCCACCACAGCTAGGACAGATAATGATATAAGTGATTTAAAACTGAAGCAAGCCACAACTAAGCAACACAAACTTTTACATCATTAATAATCATAACAGTATAAAGAAAGATAAAGCACTAATCGGAATTTCACTGAGTTGCCCTTCACATCAGATTTCCTTAACAAAGTGATTGCTGTCAAAAATTTTAAGGCAAAATTACAGCTTTATTTTAAAAGGTGGTTGACAATAACAGAAGTACCTTCAGTTGTTTAAATGTGTTCTAGCCAAGTCCCTGCTAAATGTGTATAAGCATTGGTGTTTTGATGCACTACAGTTAAATTATGTGATATTTTATGTTAACCACTTACTATATGAGCATTGTGCGGATGCTAATTAAGTAGCCAGGCAATCTCTAAAGAGGAAAAGTATTATTAAACCCATTTTGCAGACAGGAAAATTCAGCTACAGCAAAACTAACACTCTAGCTCAAGGTGACACCTCAGCATATATTTGACTTTACACTAAACAGTAGCTCACACATCAGCATTGTCCCCATAGGTCTGCTTTTCTCAGTCAAGAAACACAAATCTGCAAGCCTCGACGCAGCACCTCCCATAAGCGTACGCATGGATCCAAGCCTAAATCCATCCTTACTCAGCACAACCACAAAGCAGGTGCTTGCACAGCCGTGCTGAACTGGGAGGGGAGGGACTGCTTCAAGGTTACGAAAGACAACCATGCTTACACGGAAACAAACCCATGTCTCCCAAGGACCAGCTTGGCATCTTAATTAAAGAGTCTGTTTGAAGGACAAGAGATATCATAAGAGTTGTTTTGGGAGGGACCTGAGCAAACCCAAACACAACAGCAAGTCCATGTGGCAGAAGGTGAAGGTGGCCATGGGCCATGCAAGACACGCCAGCCTGCTTCGATGTCCCAGCTGGGCAGAGCACTAAACTGAGCACACTGCAAAAAGTAAGACAAAATTAGTAACAAAACTGAAAAAGAAGGATCTTCTTTATGTGTATTATCCCCCGCACTCTCTGCCTTTCCCTTTTTGATGGTGTACTGAGCGCGGGCATCACTCCAGCCTGGAGAGAGGCTGCGTGCCACATCCTATGACATGTGCATCCCACGATGCAAATGCTGCACTGGCCTTTGTGAGAGAGGCACTGAAGACCTCAAACCTGCCCCAGAAAATCCACACTTGAAACTTTGAGGGTAGAAAAAAAGGTAAAAGCTGAACACATTGCCCTACACTCTGAAATCTGTAGAGCTGTACAGTGTAAACACATCCTTTGTATGTGAACGTAAAACAAATACCCAAAATATTCAGAGTGGCAGCCCAGCACAGAGGATTAAAAAGAAAACCTTAAAATTTCAAAACCAATTTTGTGGTTTTTACATTCTGTGGATTCTTCCATGTTGTAACTGGCACTTCCCTCCCAGGCTTCTTGAAAGTCTTGGCAGTGTGGCCGGCAAGCCCTAACCAAGCCCTGCAAGTGAAGCAGGATGAGGTAGGACCACGGCCCTGGGACAGAGGTGCAGCTCATACTGTGCACAGCAGCATGAGAGATGCCTCCTTTCCCATGTATTCAAAAGGATATTATGTCAGGTATCTTCAATAAATAAGCAAACCCGTTCCTAACCTACAACATAAACCAACACAGTCAAGTGCAGCCTATCCACATGAAAATGTGGTGACCCATACTCTAACACTGTAATCTAATCCTTGAACTAAAGACAGTTTAATGCCTTTACAAATCCATATGTTTTCTAATACCACCATTGCTGTCAGCAGACTACAGGAGAGCCTCTTTGAAGATGGAAGTAAAATGACAAAGCACATCATTGTGAAGGCAATTATATGCTGCAGTAACCATTTTACAATGGCCCATATGGGCTGTATTTCAACAATGCAATTTCCAAATCTACCTTAGCAAACATATATCTCTGTCCCAATCCCAGGTAGATTTTGCAAAACAAAATAAGACTGCAGCCTGAACAAATCCAAAATATGGATAACAGATGTAAAAATATGCCAACAAGGATTCCAGAGCAATTTTTTGTCAGAGTACCAAACAAAGAGAGCAGTCACAGCAGACCTTATGAGGCTATTCACAGCAAAGCTACCCATTCAAGGGACTTAGAGACCTGGTTTTATCAGAAATCTGATTATACACTTGCATGCTTTCCTATGCAGCTGCCCAATCCACTGTTGCAGTCATCGTCCCATCCACCTCCCCTGAGACTGCAGGGCAGGGTAACTGCAACCCCCGTTTAGAAGCTAAAATCAGACATGAACCAAGGCCATGCAGGCTTACTCCAAATCACCTCTGACATCCAGGACTAGGGCCTAACTGAAAGAAACACAAAAAAAAACCCACAGAAAAATCAGGCCCTTACACTTCTTAGAGCTGCAGTTTCAAACGCCTGCTCTGTTTACCTTGCTGTGGTAACTGAGGCCACGCCATCACCCCAGCATCACTTCCAGCAGCCTCGGGGCTGCTCTCTGCCTATTCCCTTTGGATGCAGAGAGCTGCAAAACTGCAGCTCCAGCCCAAAATCTCTCCCTCCTGTTCATGGAGAAGCAGGAGCCAGAGCTGACAAGCAGCCTTCACAGGGCAAAATTACACAAAAGCTGTACTCTAGTGAAAAGTGGTTTTAATTCTGTTTCTTTTCAGTAATCCCCCACAGCGGTTTGGAGGCTCTGGGCTGCATGGCTGTTTTGGGATCTCTCTCTGCCAGTGGCACGATTTTCTAGGGGCACTGGGGTGAGCCACGGAGGACAAACAGCCAGCCAGCCAGGAGGCACTCAAAATCCTGAAGGGCCACACACTCAACCTACAGGTGGAATCCCGGCTGCAGGACACCAGCTGGACAGTCCTATATACATTAGGACCAGCAACAAAAACAGGAACAGACATGAACGCCTTTCTCCCTGAAGCGAAACAGTAATAAAAAAAATGCCTTAAGCTGCCTATAACAGAGACGGGAATGGTAAAGGTGAAAATTTACAAGTTCATGACCAATTCATTAAGAACAAACCGGCTGCATCGTGTATCTTACACTTCAATGCCAAGAGCGGTGTGCAGAGGATATCCTGCCAGTCACACATGCACAGCGCAGAGCAAAAAAACACTGACACAAGGGGAACGTCTAACTGGGTATTCAGTAGCCAGGTCTTGCAAAGTGCATGATCCAACTCTTATCGTTGTCAGCTCCTCAAACGATCCAGTGAAGCTAGGCAAAAGCATTTCAAAGACTTTAATCCATGTGAAATATTACTTCCTGGAACCGGAAATTCAATCCCTAGCAATGAAAACAAAAAGCACACTCATAAGTGTACCTTTCCACTCAGCCAATATAGCCATATTTAGGCTCTCACTCGCTCTCAAAAAAAATCCTTTACTCATTAATATAGAGGAAACTTGAAATGATTGCTGTAATTGCAGTTAAAAAATTAATCATGTTTTGAGATAAATGCAGATAAAAGCATGTTTTACTAATTATCTTTTGAAGCTTCCGCTCATGAAAGATTAAAGGTGGAGGAAAAGTTGTTGAAGTATTGAAGACAAAAATCCTACCATTTGAAATCACTTTGAAGCCACGTACCACGTTAAGATTGATCCTTAATGTCCAGATGTATTAAAAAAGGAGTCTTTTTAATTCAAAAAAAGTATAACAGAACAAGCCCGCCGGAGCTTTTATGCAGACAGCTCCCTGAAAACAGGAGTGTTTTGCAGCCACCCCTCCGGAGAACTACAGCCCACTGCCAGCACCCGCAGGCAGGAGCGGGCCCACGACCGCAATGCCTCGCAAGGCAGATGGCTGGATTCGCTTCTGCTTTGTCCCTGACTGGGATACAGAACTTCAAGCCCGAATTCAAAACTGAATTTGAGAATTTGGGGCTTCAATGAGCTCTCCAGACCTGCAGTCATATCAATCTACTTATAAATTAATGTTACTAACCCAGTGTCTGCAACCATCTGAGGAGGTTGCTGGAAGCAGCCAAGGGTTGCAGGTCTCTAGGACAGCCGCTCCCAGGAGAAATGCCACCAAATCCACAAAAGGTAAGATTTTTTCATGCTCAGGGAGGAGCTGGAGGTACCGGCATCAGCTGTTTAACAGAAAACCCTAATCACCAGCCACGGGGGTTATACACAAGCTGCGTGAGGACCTACTTCCATCCCTGGGGCTTTTAAAAGACTGCAGGTTATCTGGGGTGCAAGTTACTCAAAAGCAAGGCTGGTTCTTCCATTCACAGGCCTGGAATTAACAAGGCAAGTAATTCCCTTCCTGCTCCATACCAATAGCCTATTTTACATCAGCAGTTTGCAGACTACTTCCAAGAACCCCAAGAGCATTAATTCAGAGATCCAACTTACTGACTGCAGGCTTAAATTCACTACACAGGTGTTCACAACTCCACCAGAAAAATTTTAGGCTTCTGCAAATAGTGATTTTCAACTTGTTTCAATTATATAAAATTGATAAGATACTTTATAGCCATTTCACAGACTCCATAATGATTTACATCAGATTTGAATTGTGCCAGTGTATCTGAAACGTGTAAATTTTAGGAGAAGTTTCCTTACTGGCAACCCCAATCGCCTGCAGCATGACAGAACCAAAATCGGTTGTTACAGTGCAGTTTTCAAAAGCCTTTAACTGAGCTCAAATACTACACAAAGTCAATGTCAAGGACTCTTTAGTCCTCTAGAGTTTCGAGAGTTAGGACAGATCTGAAATGGTCCAGTTGACACCTCTTTTCTAAGGGAAGGGTCCCACTGTAAAGAATATTATTCTCCAGCAGTCACCTGCTCTGTGTTTCTTCTTGCTCCTTTCCCACCCCTCTGTATCGTTTAGCCCGTTCCCATCATGAAGCATCAGTGACACCAAATTAATAAATTCGACCGTTACTACAAACCTGAACAGAGCTAGGTAAAAGATCAAATAGTTGGGTTTTTCATAACCGCACATCCAAGGAAATTTGCCAATGTCTCTTTATTTGCATATCTGGCATGCTGCCCCAGACAACTAATACATAAGTGACAGCATACAGGTGTATTAGTTTAGAGTTTGCCTTTAATCTAGAGGTGTCAATTTGCTTCTGTTTTAATTACATCCATCTTGATATGTTATTACAACCTCATGAAACTTCTTCATTATGTGAATGGCTATAAATACATACACATGACAAACAGTTGTTACAAATTTTCTGGTTCAGCAGTGGAGGCACAATATCTTAGCCCACACACCATGTACATTTAAAGTTTCAGTGCTCCTCTCCTCCCTCCCCTTTCCCTTCCTTCTCTTTTCTTTCATCCAATACCATGATATTTTTTTCTGCTATATTTAATGGATCCTCCAAAATTCCTTCACTAGTAGCAGCATTCTGATACAAATACTATCAGCTTACAAAGCTGTTTCAGCACATGTGTGTCTTTCTGGGCTGCGCCTCTGTGAGAATGTCTGTTTGTCATTAGGCAAAAATAAGGAGATTGCACTGAGGTCTTATAAACATGCAAAGATCCACTTTTGTAGCTACATAATTCACTGAGTTTTTCAACACACATTCTGAGGTTGAAAACTTGGCAAATCCATCCACCAGATGTATCTTTCTGATCCCAGAACTCATTAAAATTTACTTTTTTCTTTTTTTTTTTTAAAGTCCAGCAGACTCAGCTGTTGAGCCACATTAATTGCATTTTTATTATTTTTTTCCATAGTTAAAATGACTAATGCTAGAAGAGTCACTGCCTACAAGCACAATAGCCAGCCAGTAAAAATTACTAGGACTTTTAATCGTTCAGTAATATCCAAATCACATAAAATAAAGAGAGGCAATTTGGTCCCCTCAAAACAGACGGTTTTGATTTTCAGTATTTATTTTGAATTTTCTTTAAGGGAAGAAAAGAGGAGAAAAGACACAATTTCACACCAAAAGATTCCATTCAAAGGTCAAAGTGTCCTTGACGTGCATTAAAACCCACAACACTAACAGAGTTACAACATAAATTGTTCCCAACAGCAGCACTTCTTCACTTGCCTTCTTACCACACGGACTCCTCGGAGGTCAAAACCACTTTCGCTGCCTCAGCCCTCCATCAGTGCCCGCTCCGATGTATGTCACATCGTGCCCAGCCATTCAACACATCTCGCCAGCTCTGGAGCAAGCTGGAGAGCGTATGTTACCCAGCTCTTGCAACAGTGGCACCTCCCAGCTCCTTCCCCTGGGCCTCCTGGAAGCTGGGGACCAAATGCCAGTTTCTGGAGGCCCCTTGAAGGACGCTCATAGCACCCTCCAGAGACATACTGTGCTAAGCACCTGGACGTGCAGAAGCCAAGATGAAGGTGACGAAAGTGGTCAGGAGCCAGGTGAACAACAGAGCCTACAGCCCCCCAGTTGGACATCCCCATTTCATAGCAATGAGCCAGGTCCTTTGAATGCCTCTCCTCCATTCCCACCATCCATGTAAGAGGTCTCAAAAACCTGAAGCAGATTCTCAGACTGAAAGTTCTCGGATCACTTAGGGCTTCCAGAGCGAAAATAAACAAAAATCAATGCCTTGAGCAATTATCACCGTGTTTGTAACTCATCTAAGCCTCAGCAATAGGAAATGGTGTACAAACAGCAGAACATGGGCTGTCAAAACTTGCCAGGAGGGAGAAGTTACACCACACACGTTTCATACCCAGGGCAACCGCTCTCCCAGGCCTGAGAGCCACCTGCGTGCGGTCCAGGAGAAGTCAGTGGCAAGCACTTCTGTCTCATTGGTTCCACTTCACAGGCAACAAAATGAAAATGCCTTTACTATACCAGGAGGGCGAGTTAACAGTAGCTATAGGACTCTCCAGAGCAACCTGCAAGCTGGGTCACCCCAAGTCCCAAGGGTGGATCGCTTGGGACATGGTAACCTGTACCCGCATGTAGGGAATAAAAGGTGATAGTGGCCTGCAGATTTCACTGACAGGTAAGGGGGTATCTGCACCAGATATTATCAGTGTTACATACCCTCCTCTCAAAAATTGTCCCTCTCATAGTGAGCCTATGATGGAGCAAGGCTTCTCACAAACCTTCATGAGTTTGGTTCTGGATCTGACCACTGTTTGATTGCATGGCAGCATAAAACATGTTTTAAAGTCTGATACAACTGTGTTACAATTACTCTGCAACACAAGGAGTACCTCTCCAGAACTTCAGCCACCTAAAAGTTAATCTAACCTAGGACCTGCTGGTGCCTACCTCTATCTGCCTCTCTGACTGAGGTGTGCACTGTCATGCTGCAGCATCCACAAACCTGCCCCAGATAGTTTCATTCAAATGATGCTCAGCACAGGGCATGTCTCAAAGGCTGAAGATTTTGCTTGTTTGCATGAGTTCATGCAACAAAGGACGAGCCTGGGCTTGTGGATGGGGAAGACAGGTTGGTGGTGGTTTTATTCCCAAATCACGAAGTCCCTTTTGCTACCAAATTAAAGTACAAAAAGAGGCAATTTACAAAAGCACTGATTCTAAAGGAGAAGGAACTTCCACTCTGGGAAGCTGGCAAACACATGTGAGACAGATTAAAGGGCAACCATTTCTGGAGAGAACACCAAACTGATCTCCCGCATGGCTGTGGAGTAACTATTCCTATTTGGACCTGGGATATAAATCATATCAGTAATATGTGAATCAGCCAGCATTACACAATCTAAAGTTCAGACAGCCAGGAACTTGGGTGCATCAGATATCAATACACCCCTGCACATCTCCCATGTCTTTGTCTCAGAAGATTTTAATACCAGTAGGACCAAGATGCACACCAAATACCAAGTAAATCCACATGGAGCATATGTCATGCAACGTGACCAAATTAAACCTGATAGGCAAAAACACACAAACAGAAAAATATGTGCAGTGCCAAGGAATAATCTGCTTCTTTTGCTGACTTTATTCCACCACTCCTGCACAGAGGAGGACAGAATCAAAACTCCTTCCTGTAGTATTTACCAGACTAAAGATTTACCCTTTTGGTTAAAATCCTCTGTCTCCACTGCATAAGTGTGTGAACTTCAGCAATAGTGTTGCCAAGATACAGGGAGAAAAATCTAAAGATATTAAGGTAACACACTATTTAAAGGCAAATAGTACAGCAGAGCTGAGCTGGAGATGTGACAAATTGCTGCTGCACGTTCTGCTGTTACAGCAAAACAAATCCCTACCTGCATTAGCCATTTCTCGTTACTTACAAAGTGGATTTTCATATCCATTTTACAACAAAGGAGTTCAGAGGACTATGATGTTCTGAAGTGGTCTTCACCATGGCTTGGCGTCGAGTCAAAATGACAACAAACTGACGATACAAAAAATGCATACAGCTGGTAAGTTGTGGCACATACTGAGCCAAATCCCAACAAGAACACAGATACTGAACTGATAAATCATAAGGATGATGTACAAGAACACAGGGAAACATTGGAATTAATTTCCCCTTGCAGAACCAAGGCGACGTTGCCTCAGCAAAGCACTGCACTTCAAGTAAAGGAAAACTGGGAGTTAAACATTTCCACATTTCAGCCCACAACTTCCTAACTCCATTACCTTTTTATTAATTGCATTTGAGACTTCACTAAACTTGAGCTTGGGCTATTTTTAAAACCTATCTGACTCAACTTATTGTTGCTCAGAACAAAGATTAAACTTCTAATTTAGCTGCAGATAATTACAAGGCTGCAGGTCAGACCCCCGGTGTAATGCGGTAGGGTCTTCCAGTCAAACTGATAGGAACAGTCCTTAAAAAAA
>VYZV01019712.1:873-12715 GCA_013401275.1 Pandion haliaetus
GGGGAAAAATTTTTTTGTGGGTTTTTTTTTTTTTTTTTTTTTTTGGTTTGGTTTTTTTTTTTTTTTTTTTTTCCTGGAAGCAGCAGACTACAAAATCTTTTTCCTGCCAAACATTAATTTCTTGAAGGCCTGTGGATAGGGTTAAGGCCACTGCTGCAGAGACTCAAAGCCAACACTAAGCAGGGAGTGTGGCACTTCCTTTTGTGAAGTAAAATTAAAAACCGAAAGCTACTTTCACCATGATGCAACTCCCCATTGGCATTTTTATTTGCTAGCAGAACTTCATTTTGGTGCAGCTTACGCCAGCTTGAAGAGCTTGATGCAAAGCTCCTTAGTCCTATAATTTTTATTTTTATAATTTTTGTGCTTTTGAGTCAAGTCAGAATTTTCTGTAGATGCTATGTTCAGTAGACGTATGGTACCTCAGGAAAAATAACCAAAGTGACAAAACTGTTTTGTATAACAGTTTGGCAAAAAAGATAGAGGAAAGCAAGGAGAAGATGAATTGCACTGGAGATGAGTTTTTCCCCAGATAGGAATAAAGAAAGGATTGGTTTAATCCATTTTAAAATGAAGAAAGGTATAACAAAGCAGAATATGAAACTGGAAGTATACTATGTATTATAGTAATGAGAATGGAAGAATTGTGGTATGTGGTGTAACTAATACAACTGTATGTATATGTTTTGTATATTTTATGAGAGATTTTTTTTTTTAATAATAAATTTGTAAAGTCTTTGTCTAATATTGTGACCTTGATTAATCGTTCCTTGATTATTGCGTTGCACGCTGTTATAACAATACAGAAGTTGAATGATCTGGTGTATCAGACTCTGTTGGGATTTTGCACAGGTACCCTTTATCTGTGCTTTCTCCAAACTGAAGGTTGAACTTGATGTGTGTTTTTTAAGAGTGGCAAATAGGAAACGTACCAACAGAGTGGTATTAATATATGAAATGCAGGGGTTACTTTAGAATGCGTTTTTCTTGCTCTTCAAATCACATTGCAGCCCTAAAATAAGTGTCGGATTTTTTTTTTTTCGTTCTTATATAGCTTTTTTTTTAGGTGAGAAACAAGATACCAGTATGATTATCTGGGCCTCAGAGAACTGTGGCAGGAAATGTAAGTATAATTTAAATATCCAGTAGATATGTTAATTGTGATACTGTTGAGCACAAAAAAAGCTTCGTTAATATGCATCTGTCTAGCCTTTTTAGGAATCGTATATCAAAGGATAAAGCATTCGCATTTTGTTCAAAGTATGAGGGTGTAGACATATCAATTTCACTATAACTACACTTCTAATCTTTCCTCTGAGTATCCCAACTTTACTTGTTGGCTGGCATCAAACTTTTAAAAAAGAGATTATTAATATCCACATTTGAGTTTGAGAACTTTCAGCTGAAATTCTATGTGTGTTATCTGATAGAAGAAATAGTCTGAAAAAAGAATGTTAGCTCTCTTCATATTTGAAGTATAAGACTAGAATAGAATACAAAACATAGCTATATACTGGGTGTATTTTGTGATCACTTACAATACAAATTAGAACAGACTGGCTGGGTTCTATTTGGCAGAAAATGGTAACATTACGCAAGAAGGCAGATATCATGTCTAAATATGGGTAGGGATAAATCTAGCCAAAAAACCAGTCATGGATGCAGATGTCCCTGCTGAAGTTTTTGCACCTGGGCCATTTGGTTTCCAAACTGACCTCATGACTGGCCACAATGGCTGCCTTCTCTTCAAGAGCCAAAAGAGGAAGAAGCTTAAGTGGGTCCATATGGCACACAACAATCGACAGCAAAGATGCATTGCCAACTTGGTATTGCAACAACAGTTTGTATTTCAATGTGCTGTGGAATTGGTTCAGTATTCACAGAAGAGCAAGTACTGCCAGGAGCAGCTTAATCTATGAATTTATCTAATTATGTCCTAAAAGCACCGGAGAACTGCAGTATGATTTTAGATGTTGTGAGATGAAGCCAAAGTCAATTTAACCTGAACTGTGCAAATTCCACTTTGCATCCAGAATCAAGAAGTTGAGCTTCCATTATGTATAGTGGCAAAAAAAAAAAACCCAACCAAAAAAAGTCTTACTGTACTGTATCCTTTGGATAGGAAGCAGAATATACCATCAGTTGACTTCCAAGAGTTAAAGAAAGATGACAAAAAATTACAAATAAGCTATTGAACACGATTATCTGTGACCTTGAACAACTTTCTTGTTTTTCCTTCCCACCTTGGACTTCATAATAGAATTTATTTTAAAGCAATGATACACATCTGAAAAGAGTAAAAGACCTTTGGTATAATTGCCGTGAAGCTGGAAAATCAAATGATATTACTGTAAAATCCTTGTAATAGCCTAGGCAATAACTTGACTGTGTTTGAGTGCTGTAGTTCTGTTTGTTCAGTAGTTGTTCATTATGTAGTTTTATTGGTTATTTTTCCCTTTCATCATCTGTTGATAGAGGGTACTTAACTATTTATGAGCCTCTCCAAGGGTGAGGTTTGCTACTTCCTGGCTGGAATTATAAGTGAGAGGAAGTAATGGTACTGGGTAGTGTGACACCAGTGTGTATTTGTTCCATTGTGATAGCCAGAAAAAGATTTTTGTATGCGAGTCATACTTTCCACCTGAAGACAGCCACATAGTTTGAGTAGGACATTGCCTTGTGACTGTGGTATTCTTGCTGACTAATGGTAGATATGAACCAAACACACATTTGCATTCGATAACCCAAGTAGACACTTGTCCCTAAGGTTAAACTTAAACCAAATCTCTTTAGGGGTAAAAAAAAAAAAACCACCCAAACCACAAAAATTGAGGAATTTCTTTAGTTGGTTATCTCTGGACATACCGGTTCTACTTAGAAATGCTGTGGTAGGATCTGAAGTATTAGTGGAAAATACAATATTGTATGATATTGAAAGAGTCACTAAAAATGCATAGCAGATGATCTGAAGATAGTCTTCCATCAGGTTTTATTGGGCTCAGAGTTGAGCCTAAAAAATGGCAGTAATTAAAAAAATTCTAATTGTTTTAGCTGACTAAGTAATACTTCTTCAGTGGGTTTTTTTCTAATGTAGAAAACTATTCTCACCCTATTTTTCTGTCTCGCTACTTTGTGTACTCCCTCCTTTTTTTACCTGTCTGTGACTGACATAAACTCACATTCAAGTTTGTCATGTCCCAAAGATATTTTAGTATTTACCCTTTCATCTTTACACAGAAAAATATTATTTCCAAAGATCTACACTTCCAAACTATAAGCGCATGTATCCGTGTATAGTCAACCTTTTACAGAGCTGCTGCAAAGAACAGGTTTTTAAATTATCTTATCACAAAGCCCATGCACTTATGCAGATGACATACTTATGAAGAATGGAAAACCTAGACTCAGAGGGTTTTTACAAGTTCAGTAACATTATTTCTGCCATCAAATTCTCTCTGAAATGCTTCTATACCTTCAGTGCTCTCTTAAGCATTCTCTGAAATCTTTAAAAATAATAATAATAATAAAAACATCTAATAGCTTACAAGCTACAGTACATGGATGTAATCTCTAAAACCAGCAGTCAATCCAAACTCACCAAACTGTTTTTATATACGACCAAGTAAGCAGACATCACTGCATATGCCACAAGAAGAATGCTTATACCTATCTGTTACGGGTTTGTGTGGCACAGTTTTCTGTGGTAGTGGGGGAGGGGGCTGCAGAGGTGGCTCCTGTAAGAAGCTGCTAGAAGATCCCCTGGCTCCAAAAAGTCAGACCCGCCTCTGGCCCAGGCTGACCCCATCAGTGACGGTGGTAGCGCCTCTGGGAGAACAGATTTAAGAAGGGGAACCGGCAGTGAGTAGTGGCATTGGAATGTGAGAGGAACCCCTCTGCAGATACTGAGGTCAGTGAAGAAGGAGGGGGAGGAGGGGCACCTGAGGAGGCTGATGGCCCTGCAGCCCATGGGGAGACAGCAGGCTGTCCCCCTGCAGCCCAGGGAGGTCCATGGTGGAGCGGAGGCTCCCCAAGATGGCTGTGACTCCATGGTAAAANGGAGGGACCCCACGGTGGAGCAGGGGACGAGTGAGGAATCTTCCCCCTGAGGAAAGGAGCGGCAGAGCCAAGGTGTGGGGAGCTGACACCAATCCCCCATCCTCTGTTCCCCTGATCCGCTGGGGGGAGGAGGGAGAGAGAACCGGGAAAGGAGCTGAGCCGGGAAGGCGGGAGGGGTGGGGGGAGGGGTTCTGATTTTTGGTTTCCCTTCCTAATATCCTTGTTTTGACTTGATTTGTAGTAAATTAAATTGGTTTTGTTTCTTCCCCAAGCTGAGCCTGTCTTTTGCCCATGACCATAAGTGGGGAGTGATCCCTCCCAGTCCTTGTCTCGACCCACGAGCCTGCCTTTGGATTTTCTCCTCATCCCAACGTGGCCAGGCGAGGGGGTGGGGGGTGAGTGAGCGGCTTCGTGGTGCTTTGTTACCGGTTGGGCTGAAACCGAAACCACAACACTATCTTATTAAGACTTTTCTGCAACAAGGCTATTCTCCTAGGAAAAGAAAATATATTTTTGAAAGGCCAACTAAGTTCCTATAAGGAATTGCTTCAATCCAGGAAGAAACCCTACTGATTATATAGACCTCAATGTAACATACAGTTTAGGAACCCATGTGGAAAAATCATTAAACAATTAATGATTTTTATCTTCATAAATTTATATTATATAAAAATTTATATTAACAAAACTTCAGCTTGAAAGAAACTTCCAATAATATCCTCATCTAGCCTTTAACCAGGCACACTCTTGTTCAAGTCATAATGAGAAATAAATTCCCTGCAGTCTAAAATTGACCAGCTGAATGGTTCTAAAACCGGAGCTGAGCAAAATCATGGAGATGGTTGACACATTCCACTATGCCCATAGTAAGTAGCCTCTGCTAGCACAAACCCATGAAAATCGCTGAAACGTTATATACTTTTTCCGTCGTGTAAAACTACACAATGACATTAAACAATCACCACACACCGACATGATCTAACACAGCTAATCAGATGTAGATGGAAATGTGGAATATCCACTTTCCATTGCTGGAAAAATTCCTTACAAACTAATCACTTCTCTGATCTGCAGCTTTTCAGGTCGTCACCATACAAAATACTTCCTGAAGATGATACTGAAAAGGAAAGCTCTTAATTGAGTTAGTAACAAAACCCAGAAAATCAGAAATATCATTTTAATAACTAATCTCATGTTTCACAGATGGGAAACCTCACTTGTCTTCCTCTTTATGCTAGAGAAAGCCACTTTATAACCTGTTCTTTCCTCTAACCCCTGTCTGTATAATAATCTCCATGCCACAAGTACCTTCTATGTTTTTCTGTCAGTGATTTTTTTTTTTTTAAACCAATAAGTATCTAACTAAACCTTAAGTATTTACTCTTGTATAAATCTAAAATACTTTCTTCCCTATAGCCTCTAGCTCTGTGGAAACTTGAAAGGCTGTCCTTTTCTGTTCTCAGTGGCAGCGCTGGAAAGAAATGATCATACCATACCTCATCCAGAGTCCTCTTATCTGACATGAGGATGTCATGCTGAAAAGTAGATTTAGACTGTAGAAAGAGAGGTAATGCCCAAAACTGAATGCTTTGTACTCAGGGGTGAATGAAAATATTTCCCCTGAAGACAATCCATTCAGCAGTGCACAACCAGTGCAGAAAGCAGAGAGAGCAATTCTGTAATATTGATTCAGCAGCTAAGAGAGACCAAAGGACCAAAGTGTGGGCTACAGGAATTTGACCTTGTGTTAGATTCCACTGAGGAGTATGTCGTATTTCAGTCTCCTCTGAAGAAAAAAATGTTAAGAAAGTCATTTGACCTTGATGGCAAACTTTCTTAGGGTTTGCCCTCCAGCACCTACAGCAGAGGGCCCATCATCACGTAGGTGAAATGAGAAATTATAATGAAAAATATAGGATCCACAACTGAATTTCATAAAAATATGTTGATCTTCTGAGAACCAACCTAACTTTGAATAAGCATAGGAAGGTTGTACAGTATTAACTTCATTGTTTTGTGAGCTTGCTGGGAAGGTTTTCTCTCTCCTTTTGTAGTTTCAGCACAATGCGACATGGACAACTTTTCTTTTGTCTGCTGTGGAGTAGGAGTGTGGGTTAGGTGGAGGAGGAGTGTGGGTTTATCCATTTTTAAGAAGTGTAGGGAGGGTCTAAGTGTTTTCTTCTTATGAGTACTAGGTGAAGTTGGCTTATTCAGCTGGCACCGCTACCACAAGAATATCATAATCAGCATGGCTCTTCTACGATCGGTGCTAGAAAGAGTACAGTGGCCCTAGACACTGTTTTCTTGAAATTCTATATTATCGTACTTGACTCACCTACTGCAATACTCCTTAATATAAAATAGATCTTAAAAGTCACTTTCTGGTTTTACTTATTATTGAAAATTGTTACATGCAAAATTTGAATGTCACTTGGATATGAAGTTCATATAGCTATGACTTCCTGTTATAAGATTTTGATTATTTTAGTCTTTCAGATGACCCTTGTATATTGCTTATGAACTCAACACTGACTTAAGCTTTTAGTGATCCTTTAGGAAAGGACGTTAACCTTATTGAAAACAAAACCAATTGTTTTATATTATGTGCTGCTGTTACTGTAAAAGCCCTTGAGCAAGCAAGAAAGAAGTATCTCAACGATACTCACTGTTTTCTGCATTATTTTAAGACCCGTAAATATATGTAACAAAAATAGATATACTGGGTTAAATTACAAGCTATTGGGTGGGCAACTTTATCTTTCCTGTCCTGTAATTGCCACGATTGAGCTGTGAGGACTTCATAGCTGAGCAGAAAAATGCATCTTTCCAATCGGCTCCACATAGTTTTGTACAGCTCCAGTAGCTAATTTTGTTGTATATCAGAAGTTTGTTTATCTTGTATTGCTGAAACAAGACCGAGACTCCTAAAACATCTCAGACTATAACTCTGTGTACATGTAGACTATACCTCTGCATATAACTTTACGCATTAAAAAAAAAAAAAAATTCCAGTCTACCAGCTACTTGTTGGGCATTCATTATATGAAGTAGAATTTGATGTGAAGAACGGTAGTTGCAGAAGAAAGAGAAACTTAAGCGTTAAGAAAATATTTACTTACATTTGTTTATTAGAAGAAAGAGATGGTATTTAGAAGCCACAGATTACAATTTTCCTGTGATAGTTTTTCTCTTGTCTTAAAATGTCAAATATAAGGTTATTTTATGACATTTTCTTTAGTAACTTCCAAGTATTAATTTGCCAGAACTTGTTAACCTTGAAATATGTCTAGTGCAGTAAAATGTATAGACTACCATAATGTTATGCAATTTCTCGTTGTGGTTAAAAAAAAAAAAAAAAAGCCAATATTAAGGGATCTCTTTGTTTTAAAATTGCTGAAATGACAGATCAGTGTCATTAAATGACCAGTATTTCTCAGTTACTTGGGGGCATGTAAACTTAAAGGAAATGCAGAAGCATTGTATCAATAGTATTTTTAGCATGGCTAAACACAGCAATTGTAGATGTTTACTTAAAATTCACTAATAGCATGCCTGGGCTAAAGACTCCTGACCACTTACCACTCACGACAGTGGCCTGCTGAGCGACTAAAGGAGGCCTCAGGAGACTTTGTGCGGGGTTCCATGTATTTTGTACAGGTTTTCCATTCCCCTGCATTACCCTACTGTTTGAATGAGCCTGATGCAGTGTGCTGAACGGGACGCAGGAAGAAGCATAGTAGGTGCTCTTTGAGTATGCTGAACAAATTAAGACTCCCAAGTGTGAGTGTAAGGTAAGGTTGAAACAAAGGGAGGTCTGTCAAAATCTTAGGTGGATTGGGAATGCTCTTGTGGCACTTCCAGTGTTGAAATGGCAGTTGTGGAAGGTTTTAGGACAGTTTTGTACTCCAGCACCTTAGCAGGATTCTTTAGTACCTTTTGTTTGACTGTGTTTAAAGATAAATTGTCTTTTTATAAATTGGGAAAATGATAGTACACCTTTTGTTTCACAGCACTGAGGGTTATGTAGGTGATAATTAAAAGAAACATCTGTTAGAGATTGTAAAGGCAAGTCTTTACCATAGAAGCAATAAGCTAACACACACTGGTGGAAAGAACTGGAATGCATGAGGGAAGTTACGGTCTGAGTTTTAGAGGACCCAAGACCCTTTCAGATTGGGACTGGTTCAGATGCAAACACCGTGGAAAACTCTACAGTCATAGAAGATACAATTAAATGTGCTAATTGTTCTCAATGTGCAGAAGTCCATACCGAAGTCTATCCACACTTATTTATAGTTTAGGAGTTTCAATAGCTTTATGTGCCTTATATTCTTTTTGTTGATAGTAGCAAGGTGGTGAACACTATAAAGTATTTTGATAATACATTTCTTTATCATGATTTAAAAAACCAAAAACCAGTCTCACAGCATGTTCCGTAAAGCTACTGTAGTCTCAGTTCAAATATTTCTGCTACCGGTTTATGAGCTTTGTCCATTGTTACTGTGGTAGTACCATACTGACCTTTCCTTGGCCCATCTGGTATGCTTTTCAAATGAATGTTGCTGCTAACAATGCCCCAGTTCAGGCTGATGCTGGAGTGCAATTTAGTCATTGTTCACCAATGATTAATCAAGAAGAGATTTCATAATGAAGTCAGCATTAAAATGTATGGGCATGTGGCAAATCAGATTGAATGGTAATATCTCAGAATATATAGCATCATATTGTTAGGTTTCTTTTGTGGTTTTCACTCTCCTGGGGACCTGAGTATAGACTGTGATATGCTGAGAGCCCTGTTTATTTTACATTTTAAATGATTAGTGGAAGATTAAACTTTCATGCTAACTGAAAAATATAATGAAAATGCTAAATTCTGGGCTCCCTATCTAAATATTATTAGCTTTTACATGATGTATTTGGTTCTTTTGTTCTTGCTGACTCACAGTCCATAACCTTTCTTTTGTTAACGCAATTTAATTCCCTGTTCAGTATCCCTAGACAAAACGGCATTGTAATATAGTAGTGGAGGGAAGGAGAAGAAATAACCTAAAAAGAGAAAATAATGGAGAGGAACTATTTTTAGATACTTTCATTAAATATAAACACAATTAAGAATAGTCACTAGCTGATGAGGAGGTGAATTATATTAAAAATGGCTGTAATTTTTGAGTCACAGAAGGGAAGCTACAGCTAAAAGTAGTTTACATTAGGTAAAATTGTGCCTGTACATGTGCTGTCCTGCATTAAGGACTCAGGTCAAGCCTATTTACCATGAATTGCCAGATAAACTCATAAATTCCAAGATGGAATTTACTTGTGGATTTTATATACACCGTTGCCTTCTTCCATTCTAAATGTTTAAAGGCTCGCTCAGGCTGGTCTTGTGAAAAATTTTGTAACAGTACTATTGCTCAAGCAAATGGTGATGCAGAGTTTCCAAAGTAATAGGATCCCTGATAAACAATAGCAGCTGGCATTTCTAAAAGACTACCTATTTTTAATCTCCAAAAAGCAAATGACTTCTGGTCATACATATCTGATAATTCAGGCATAGGATTTATACAGATACTGGGGAAGGGGAAAGTGAAAAGGAGCACTGAAAGAAGTGAGAAAAGGAGATAATGCTATGCTGTATAAAGAAGGGTAGTACAGGACTGAATACATAGTTGAAAGTTCTGTATACTTTGGGGAATATTGGGGGGGAGGGGAATATGTATAATGCTTTATCATTTGACAAAAAGCCCTGACATCTTGCCTGTCTATTGTCTTGAAGATGCAATTTATTTAATCATCAGAAGTCAGTTAAGGATAAAAACCAAAAACCAAGTAGCGTGTTTCCTCTTGAGTTTGAAGCAACAATTAGAATTTGGAGTTGAAAAATTTTTATAAAAAGGCAAAATCAAAAAAGTTCACTGAAAAAGCTACTGTTGCCACGGTCATCTGACTACCACTGGAAAATTAATCCTGCAACAGAATGTGTCAAGGAAAAAGTACAAGAGGTTTGCATTTGACAGAATACATGTCTTTACAGCAAAACATTGCTATCTGTGTAGTTTCTTACAAGTAAAGTAAACACTGATGATTGCAAATGCAAACCCTGTTATGTGGAGATGGATCTGCATTTGGAAAAAAACCCAGGAAATTGAAGTTCTTTCCCTTCTGTTGTAGACAAGATTGTTATTAATAGACTGATGGGGGGCACCTGATTCTTTTCTTAGTTGTCTAGTGGATGTATATATACATTTAAAAAAGCCCAACAAAACATTAGCAATATCCTTTCCTGGTATAATTTCAAGGAGTAAGTGGAGCTATTGGAAAGTATGGATCTTCCTTTAAAACAGCATGTATTTTGATGTAATTTTACTTACGGAGGACCGAGAGATTTAACCATATCAGGAAAGGCACAAGACACAATATATAATGAGCTTTTGGCTCTCCTTTTTTTTTTTTCCTATTACAGCCATCTACTGACTTTCACTAAAATGTTCCTAAATTTACCACTGCTAGACATTTCAAAAACATTTTAATCATTTAAAAAAAAATTCCTATGGTGAATAGATCCCAAGTCCAATGCAATCTGAATTTAAGGTAACAATGTATCCTATTCCAAGAAATATTTTTCATGAAATCCTTCATGAAAGACCCAGTTGTTGGGTAAGAGATCCCCATCTTCTTTAAGATGCAGGAAAACCCAGCATGTTTTATTCAACGAGTCAGATCAGTGAGTGTATTCAGACTATAAATTTGTACATTATGTACAGATAAAAAACATACAATGCAAAGAAACTGGCAAAGAAATTTGCAGTTGAATTTTTTTGTTTGGATTTGTAAAAATAACTGTGGTGCATCAATTACTCCCTATTGCCATGGATACAAGTGATACTTTATTATATAACTGTA
Organism: Pandion haliaetus; assembly: GCA_013401275.1. Classification (NCBI taxonomy): domain Eukaryota; kingdom Metazoa; phylum Chordata; class Aves; order Accipitriformes; family Pandionidae; genus Pandion; species Pandion haliaetus. The sequence goes on from VYZV01019712.1 coordinate 11,830, forward strand.
CAGCTGTGCTCAGTTCTAATATGAAAACCAGACTTTTTCATCTTTCTATTTCATAGTTACTGAACTGAGATAATATAATCTCCTTTTACCTATGAACGTATTCAATTTCTTTACCATTCTCCAAGGTATTATTGATTAGAATTTCATTAATGCATTTATAATAAAATCTATAGTAAATATTTCTGTTCTACTACAGGATGCTAAGGGTGAAGGTCATTCTATTATATACTATGCATGCAACAAAGGTATATACCAGAAGAGCGCTATTAAGGTTAAAAAGTCAAGCATTCAAAAATTACAGATTATCCAAATTCATGCTATATTGTTCATATATGTTATGATACAGTCTTCAATCAGTAAGTATGTTTCCTATACCGTATTTATATCAGACTCTTCTAACAAACAATAATTCTGATATTGTTCTGACAAAATATAATGCTGATTGGCTTTTCTGTAGAAATTATCAGGTTAGTGTGGAAAGCTTCATGCACATGATTAAATGTTTCCTCACAACAGCCCTAGATAGTAATATTCCCATTTTACAGCTAGGGATCTAAAACTTTGAGAGGTCATTGTTGCAAGACCGATACTTTTGTGGATTGTAAAATTAGAGCCATCCATGACCTGATTTTTCCTAGTACTTGACCTTGTATGGTATTTGAACTGTTCAGAGCATTGTTCTTGCAGACCTGGCTCAGAGTGAGCTCATGCTGGGAACTGCACCTCTGACATTGAGTTAGCAACATCCTCTGGGAAATTTGGTTTAGAAGAACCTTGCTATTTAGGTAGCAACATACAGGCCTGTTTGGCAGAAGCAGGACAGCGTGGCTCTTTCTGAGTTGCCTCCTGAACCCTTCAACTCTTGCATCCTGACTACCATTCCATC
>VYZV01019718.1:1628-11843 GCA_013401275.1 Pandion haliaetus
CAATGTCTGAACTGTATGTTGCAATTCTTGAGGAAGAGAGGGTATTAGTATGGCTCTGGTTCAAGTTAGGAACCTACAAGAGTTAATCACTAAAATAAATTGGCTTGAATAGTATCCCATTTGTATATTCACTTTTAATCTGTGTATTTATGTGATCAACCTTGAGTGAGAAAAGATTTAAGATAGAAAGTGAAACTATAGCTAGTTATCTACAGACAATCAAAATAGTGTTGGACATTACATTGTTACAGGACTTCAGCAAATGCCTAAGTGCTTTGCTGGAATAGGACATAAATACGAAAAATCTTTGTTAACCCTCTGATCTGTCTTGGCTGAAATTCATCAGACTGACTTCAGAGCATTTACTATGCATTCTGGCATGAGTTAAAGATTGCAGCATCTGATGTTAATTTTAGTCCTCCTTCTGACTTTACTGGGGTTTTGTAGGGTCGAGTCAGGATGGTGATGCTATTCCAGGGTAGAATTCAGCTGTGTTCTGTTTTACATACAGGAAAATATTTAATGCAGAAGTACTGTGCTTACTTGGTGAGAGGTAAACCTATTTAACAAAAGTTAAATTGTATCAAACACACAAAACCATGAATTTTTCTTAGGCTACAGAGAACAAAAAGGCTTTATGGACACCATTCCAGTTCCAATGCAAATGTCAGAGAAAGGTGTGAGAGCTCCTAACCCAACAGATGCAGGAGAACATCCATCCACATATCATCACTCTCAAAACAACTGTTTTCAATAACATGAGCTATAATTTATGCTTTATGCAAATGGCTGTTTAGGAGCAAAAGTACAAAGCAATACTTGCTGCAAGATCTGATGTATCATTTCTGACATACAGGAGGGAAGGTTTTCTTCTTGCCTCCCTCTCTGAATGCTTTTTTCCTTTCTCTTTACAGAGCAAGAAAGAGTATCACGTAAATTCTAAAGTTTTAACCAACGCATTTGAAACTAAAGACATGGTGCTACTTCTTTAATTAAAGCATTTCTCAGAAGAGCTTCTAGATGCAGGAGAAAAATAATAAGGCACATGGATTTAATTTTATGCAAGTTCTTCATTGAATTGCAGATATATTCAATCGGGTTTAAATCAGTGAGGAAGGAAGCTTGAGCAACCAATCAGACTCCACTTTTGCACGTTAATGAATACCCCATAGAGTAGTCTGATATCCAAGAAAAGACTATTAAAATTATATTGCTTTTATTATTTAGAAATATTCCACGACACAATGTAATGCAATATCATTTCAGCAGAACAGCTAATGCCTTGGGAAGCAGAACATTTATATCACAACAAACATCTTACCAAGCAGTTACATAAGCAAGAACTACAAGACTGTTTCTGTATGCCTTTAAGCCACTGAGTATGTATTTCCTTATGAGATATTGGCTCTGGCAGAAGTTACAGCAAAAGACCATCACAGTTCATGTACTGGGCATTTCCCCCCTGTAGTTAGAACTAGACATTGGCGTTGTATTACTAAAGAACATGTTTTAAAGAAGGAAGGAAACTGTGCAATAGGGGGGTGGGGGGGAAGATTTCTTAGAATATTTCCTGCCATTCTAAATATTTAAGACATATGATCATTACAACAAGAAAATAATTGCCAATCACCTTTTACATAGTTTAGAATACTTTTTCACAGGATTCTGTAACATTTCCACTGACTCTGTTGGTTGTATCAGTGGGTTTGGTTTTTGTTTTTTTTTTTCCCAAAGGCTATCTGAACAACAGGTATTCATCATAACTATTGGTGCAGTGCCATTTTTGAGGTCTCATATCTGTGATCACTGAAGAGGATGGGAAAATTCCGATGTATACTATTGGTGCTGGGTCAGACAAAGACTTCTGTGCTAGCTAATCCAGTGGCTTTGGTATAAAAGACAAAGATTTTTTTTTTAAGCTATTCTGTGCCTCAGTTTGTCAAATGGGCATAGTCACAGTTAGTATAGTGGGTTATATACCCCAGAATTGTTTAATCTGAATTGCACCTTTTTCCACTTCTGACTGACCTATGTGGAAACTCTTAGCTTCTCAAATACATTTTCTGTAAAAGTTCTATAATTATTTCCTGGTCTTGTGGCATGTATAAAATATTTATAACCTGAGTTTCTATAATCTCACAGAGATTAAATTGTGCAACCTTGCAATTTCCCTTAATTTAACAGGTGGAATCATATTCTCAGTGAAAAGAGAGACACAAGAATTTACTTTCTACAAAATTTTCTTTTGCGGGTAGCAGGAGGGAACACTCCTTATTGGTTTGAATACTTGTCAAAAGCAAACATGAAAGGGGTAATAAAACAGTCAAGTGACATCACTTCAGAAAAATCAAACTAATATTAATGAAAAATGTTTTACAGTATTCATGCTGCACTCTTTTAATGCAGTGGGGGAGGTTAGAAAGGTAACCTAAAGCATTCCAAAATAGTTATTAAATGAAACATCATATATAAAGATATGAAGTACTCCTGGCTTTGTTTAGCAGATGGAGATTAACCCCTGAAGGTCTGTGTGTACTCAACTACTAAGAAAATCATCCCAAGTATCTGTGGGAAAGTGACTCTCTGAGGTCAGGACTCCCCGTCCTCCTCCAAGTCAGGCTGCGTAACAAAGCTCACCTGCAATGCAGTACCTTTCTCCAGATGGGCACCATCAAAGAGTCTCATTGCAAAGTGTCCTTTGTGAGGCCCTGGTCTGTACAATATGGCGCAGATTTTGGGCAGGATGCTTTATTCGGCACTGAACTCCCTGCTGCCATAGCTAGACCGCTGTTAATAGCTGAGCTGTCACCCTACATCACACTGGAATCTGCAAGGTAGACCTATTTAGTGCACTGCAAATCTTTTTACCTCCACTGCTTTGTGATAAGAATATAATACTCGTCACCCTGTGTGCGTAGAATTTAGAGTTTATTCATTTGTGTTCTCTTTGCAGTTCTGACTGTATCAGAAACTGCATTGATCTAATGGAAAAATTTGTACTATGTCAAAGCAATTTCTACATGCCTTTTCCTCCCACAGACCTTAGGTACCTCAGGGTCAGTTAATCAGCTGACCTGTTCTTGTGCCACTGAGCTGGAAATGGCTATTATGACAAAAGTGCACAAATATTCCATTCCCAGGGAGAAATTTGAAAAAAAGAAAGAAGTCTGTTCAGTCCTCTTCTAAACAGAGAATCAGGTTTACCTGTTTATTCCTTGATCTAGAGAGCTAGTATAATTTAAGAAACCATAGAAATAAAACCATGTTGAATGCCAGAGGCTAAAGCTTTTCAGCTTACAGTAAATTCTCGGTTCGGAAGTTTCTAGAGAAGCACAGTTAATTAAATAACATGAAGCAGTACTACACCTTGGTGATATCTGTTTATTCTGATTCAGTCACTTCTGGAGTTTGTATAGATTAAACTAATCTGGAGAAGAAATCTGATTTGTTTAGATACACCTAATCCAGAGAGGTTGTAATAAATGTCTACATAATAAATGTTATCATACTAAATAAGACCAGGTCATGAATAAGTAAGGTAACCTAACTGATTCATAAAGCCTTAAAGTTAAATTCTGTACTTACTGATTTTCCAGTTCACCTTTGATGTAATTTTTCCTGAATGACTTAATGTACCAGAACACAAATATATGTGTGTGGGCAATGTGAGAGAACCTCAGTGTTTTCTGGAACACAGACATTAATTCATTTCTACTATGCAGCTGGTGAAATAAAAGTTAATTCCTAGAGATCATGGTCTTCAAGAGCAGGGGTTGCAGAGATCATGAAAACTGAATGTGGAATCTTTGAAAGTGTGGGGCCTTATCTGATATAAATGCAATTGAACTAAGAGCAATTAAATGGAACCTACCAATTTAAACTATATGAGAATCTGAAATCCTGGACCTCTGGATCATGGATGTTCAAACGTAATGACTATACATCCAGCTTGTTCTGGTAATTAAACAACTGGTATAAAGAACACGTTGCTAACAAATATTTCTGTATGCCACTTTTGGCTCTAAACTTGCCAGACCCAAATGTTGGGTTTTTTCCCCTCAAAAATGGATTATTATTGTGGTATTTAATCTCTAAGGGAGAAAGGTAAGCTCCTTTAGGGCTCCATGCACAGTTTTCTCCAGTACCCAAATATGCATTGGAAATTCAACAGCAGTGCCACTCAGTGCTCTTGCAAGTAGTGACAAATAACATCTGCAATAGAGATGGCAGGGAAAATTAGACAGACAGAATGTAATTACTTGCTCTGGAATCTGGCCAAGACATTCAAATTAGCAACAGGATGATGAGAAAATATCTTGTAGCAAAATCTGAAGCCAAGTAACACCTGGAGTGGTCTTTTTGCTAAGCAGATACAATATCAAAAACTGGAGAATGGTAGCAGCAGCCAGAAAGTTAAACAAGACTGTGTTTCTAATACCAGGTGGATGCCACTTCTAAGAATATGCACAGCATATCTGCCTGAAGGATGTGGCAAACCACCTCAAGGTGTTCCTCAAGTGTGAAGGGGAGGAAAATCAGCTTCTGGACAAAACAATTAGAACGCATTGGAATGGGGATGGTGACCTCTGCTCCAGGAAGTACAGGAAAAGAAGTTGTTGGCAAATACTGCCATCAAGTTTATGATAATTTGAGTAAGTTTTTCTTGATATGTTAGGTTGCATGACACTTTCCAGAAGAGGTGAAATAACCACAGAAACTGCTTCTGGCTTTGTTCACTATGACTTAATGAAATAATGTTTTCTTAAGATCTGACCTGTAGATTAGCTCTGCAGAACCAAAACCTAAGAAAACAGATCAGATACTCTGAAAACTAAACACTTCACAGAAGCACCTCTGTTACAACATAAAGAAAACATCTGTACCTATGTTGCCTAAGGAGGAGGTGGGTTTGGTGGCAAAGCAATCTCTAACAGTGTTCAGATTTATTAGACTTTTATTCTAGAATCAGCCTACTATCTCCCCTTTTTCTACTTCTCCTTCACCGTAAAACAAACAAACAAAAGATGTTTCTGTTATGCAGAAGTGAAGAAGCTAGAAGGATGGTTAGTGAGTAAAGGCACGACACTGAAGGAGACAGAATCTGTTGGCCATCCCTGCTTCAGATGCTGTCTGGTTATAGGATAGTTTTAAGATGCACATTGGTGCCTACTGAATTTTCCAAGGAGGCGTTTCTCCTGCCTGAAGCTCCTTTCTGTACAACGAAGATAACAAGGCTTGTTTACCTCCTGGAGAAAGCAAAAGATAAAAATAACTGGTGTCAGTAACTGATGTGTACAAAATGTTATGTCCTCTTTAGATAACTGTTGTATGAATCTAGAATATGAAGATTGAAAAATAAAATCTAAACTTGGGTTTGGATATTCTAAGAGACAAAAGCATGAGGCTCCTAATTGTTAGTGATTTTTGCCTTCTTAGTGTTTTATCTTTAGACATCCTGCAAAATAAAAAGAAGCCCCCAATCAAAAATACAGTAAAAACAAAAATTTAACTTTTAATAATATTACCTAGCAGATTCCACCACGATTCATCATTAGGGCTAAGGAAATGCTCATTCTGTGATGGAGCATGGAGCTCTATGATCTGCCACTGAATGTGCTGGCACATCCTCTTGTTGGAGCTCATTAGCTGTAGTAAAATAACAGTTTGTGTAATAAAAAAGGTAGCATGGCTGGTGGTAGCTTGGAGACGCCAAGTTATGTGCAATATTTCATAGGGATGGATGCTGCTGAAGGAGAGAAGAAGCACAGCCTGTAAGAGAGGTCCCAAAATCTGAATCTGGCATCTTTGACAGAGTGCTGGGCAGCTCTGCAATACCACAGGGAAGTAAGTGGTAGGAGAAAAGGAAAGGACACAGGCTACTAGAAAAGAAAAATAAAACTGCTGAACTAGGAATTGCAACAAGAACCACAATTATCAGTTCTAAAATAACCTCAATTCAAGTAATTTCTGTGATGTCGTTTGGGTTGAGAGAGCCTGTATTATAGAATATATACACACTCCAGGTGTGTATATGTTACATAAGCATATTGCCTGTCTTCCGTTTTCCCATATCAGGCTTTCAAATCATCTTGCGGGGAGCTAGATGTTTTGAACAGTAACTTTTTACTTCTCTAGTTTGTAGGCCAGCCAACACTGGAACAAGCAAGCAGCTATGGATCATGCTCTACTGATTCTCAGAGAAGCAAGGAAAATGCAGTAAAGCTTTAAAGGGGGTTTGAATAGCAGAGAAATCTTTGGCAATAATTAAAGTTCATAGTATTTCTGAATTGTGGGATCCTAAAGCAGTAGAGAAGATGAGAACTGAACAGGTTTAAAAATAGCCTCAAAGATTAGTGCTGCTCAGAGGTTACAGGCAGTGTGAAACATCGCGCCAGAAAGGTATGTAAGAAACAGCTTCAGGAGCATGATTCTGATTTACAGTCAGCAGGACAAGAAAAGTATTGTGGTGCCATCCTGACGAGACAATCTGGAGTATACCCCAAAGAAATACCCAACACATTTCCTTCTGAGGTAAATGAAAAGTACAGATAATCCAGCAAACTGGCTTCAAATCATTATAGTCCATATGTTTTCTAATGCCTGGTCATATACAATGTCACTGCTGTTACAGAGCCACTTGAACCCTTTATATTCCTGACCAAGGGCCAATAGGTGCAGCCAGGTTCCCAGTGCAAATGGATTATAGTGGGCAAGTGTGCCATGAGGTCCAGCAAGGCAGACAGTCTCCACAAACAGGAAAGCAATAGCTGCCTGCCAGCTACCTAATTGTGGAGTTGGTGTCTGCTGGGAAGCCAGCTGCCTTCCCAGCCTTCCAGACGGAAATGAGAGTGTACAAGAAAGTAGACAATGAAGGGTTCATCGAAATCAAATTAAATAAACACTATTTGTACTACAATTGTGATCTGTTTTGATTGGCCCTCTTTTATGAAAAGCACTTCAGGGATTTTCTTTTTCTGCATGTGGTAAAAAAGTTGAGTATAGAAGGCAATGAAGCAAAAGTACTAGACAGCCTCTCTTGCATTTGGAGCAGCTGTCTTTAATCTCCAAGTATACAACTGCATTTAGTGGCTATGAGTGAAAAGTGGTTTGGACTTTTACATGAATCTTGTCTAATCCTTTCTGTTGCAGGCCGAAACAACTGCTTGTATTTCCTTCTCTTACTGTTTCCATTCAAGGCAGTAATGCCAAGACTTCCTCCTAGTCCTAATCAATAAGAACAAGAGATAACAGCTTTTTGGAGCCCCAGCAGAAGAGGGTAGGTAATTTCTTACTCACACAACACTTAGATGATGCCTGAGATAAGACGAACACTTATCTGAACAAGCTTCCTTATACAGCATATTAGCAGAGCGTCGAGGATAGAGTTCCAGCTGACTCACTGATGTCAATGCGAGGATATATATTTCGGTGTGGCATATTTATCCTTAATTACATAATAAACCATTTTCAACAGTGTCAAATGCATGTAAAATTAACACATGCCCCCCTGTTGCTAGTACACAGTTATGACCATTAAGCCACAGCTGAAAATGTCTGCAGAAATCTGATAAGGTCATTGCTGGATTACAAATCACTGCAACTTCAGTACTAGCAAGTCCACCCAAAACATTAGGCAATCCTCCCAAAACTGTGGATTTGACCACTATCATCAGGAGAGCTGAGAAAGGAAAATACATGTAGAATCAGTGCCTAGGTATGATAAGAGCTAATTCAGATAATACCACACTATTTTTAGATTTATGTAAAAAGAAGCAAGTTTTATTACAGAGAACAAAAGGGAGCACAGCTGCGATCTAAGCAAATGAGAATACAAACAACTAGAAATGGTAGGAATTCTCACCTGTCTCTTTCTTGAGCTACAAATGTTTTGCAGAGATGCAAAATCAGTTTTTAGGTCTTACAGATATTTTCCTCCACAAGAAACAGCCCCACCAGTTTTTATTGCCAGTAAGGGTATCTGAATGTATATTTCTATATTCATGTCAGTATTCATATGAAATAGTCAACTGATTTAAAGTAGAACAATAATCAGTTAATGTGTATTTTACAGAAACAAACTTAAAATACTTTACCATTAATTTAGCAACTTACCTAAGCAATTAAGGGCTCAAGATCAGAAGAGAACAGTGTATTTTTCCAGAGTTTCTAAACCTACAAAATGAAACATACAGACAACTAACTGATAGATTTAAGAAAAAGATCAGTTCCAGAAAAAAAGATTTTGAAATTATCTATGACATAATGAAAAAAACCTATAACAAATCTAGGAAGACCACTTGATTTCTAAAATAACATTTATCCAGCTTTATCCATCAGCTCTTTAGGAATTTCCTGTACTGATCATCTGTTGCAGAAGCACTGACCTCCTTTAATGTTATACACGATAAGGAGGATAGTGGAATACTGGAGTTTTCTCTGATACATCTTTTAAAATAACAAACGGATATTAGGGCAGTAATGTTGATAAATATGGAGTGTTACAGCTTCATATTCCTAGTTACCTCCTAAGGAGGTATTTTCATAAAATCTTAGGTAACAATTGCCTTCCAAAACACAATGTGTAGAGACAGTCAAAAGCCATTCTAAAGATAATCAAGTCCTTCATGCTACTGTCCATGGATTTCTTTCCTGTCAGAAGCCCAGCCTCTAAGTACTATCTGTCTTTAGTGTAATGGTAGATATTGCTTTTACATTTTCTGGTGATGCAAAAATTAACTACCAGCCCAGGGAAACTGGATTGAACTTTGCAGAATCATGCACAAAATCTTCTTGGTTATTTTCCTAACATACATGGTAGCAGCAATAAGCCCAGATTCCTTGAATTATGCCACAGATCAAAATGAGTCTTTACAAAAGGACTTTTGTTACTACCTTTCTATTGCTGACTTGTGGGTCCTTTCCATAGGCAGAGATTTCTGTCAGTAAAATGAGCTTTGATCCAGGTTCACAGCTGATGGAAGCTAATCTGAATGTGGTTCACAGTTGGTGTGAATTAGTGGAGCCCAGCTGACCTTATTCTAATTTGATACCTTCTACCACTGCAAATTTGCATTTAGAAATTCAACTCATCAAGTCAAATTCCAAATACTTTCGTATCCTCTCCAGTCATAGAGACCATAAGGAGTACATGTTCTTTGGATTTTCAAATGTAATTATTAGTCAGAAAAATGCTCAACTACATGAATCTCTCCCTCTTGCTGCCATGTCTCTTTTCCAGGTCTGCTTTACAATACTTTTTTCCCTACTTTGTGTTCCAGAATTCATCTTCCTCTGTTACTACAACTGAATTTAAATAGTTGATTTTAACATCAGATGAACTTACTATAAAAATTAAGCTAATTTTTCCTCCTCATAGTTTTGTGTGTAGTTCGATTCCTTAAAGTATCAGGCATATAGTGATGAGCTTACCCTTTGCTCATAAGCAGGGATCTGACCTTACAAGTTTGCACAAGCAGCATCACAAAACCAAGCACATAAGTAAAACAAGCCAAAAAGTGTTTGATAGAGCACTTTCTAAACAAATACAAAATTTGCTCAGAGTAGCAATAGACTAAGAGAAATGGAATAGCTATACTCAATGACAAAAGATTAAACAGGCACTCTTGTGGCTAAATTAATTGGTAGGATGACAAATCTCTTCCAGGGCTATGGCTGTGTCATTGATGAGTAGATGCCAAGCCCAAGCCCCCAGAGATTCATAGACCTTGAAATTCCTACAAATGCCTCCTGGAAGGCATTTGGAACTATCAGTCTATACCACAGGAGTCAACATCCTCACTTGCCAACATACATGCAGCTGGCAGCTGTCCCCGGACCACAACAGAGGCTTAAGTTCACTTTACCTTCTTATCCCCTCTGTGGTTATTGAGAACTATTTGTATTTCCTTTTAGCATTATGGGAGTTCCTTTATTTCTCCCCCATCAAACTGGTATTTAACAGAGGAACATTTTTGGCATCTAACACTTACACAGCATCCTTTCTTTCTGTTTTTATCATCTCTATGACCTTAGAATGTCTCCTGTAGTTTTTCCACCTGACACTGCTGTAGTTATATGCCAGATATCTCCAGGTATAACAGATGGCAGAGGAGCTGTCTGTATTTTCAGTTCAGAGTCAATCTTTTCAACAGGTTATGACAGCTTATGCCACTATCCTTCTTTATGCTTTTCCTGTCTTAATCCCCCCCCTCAACC
>VYZV01019728.1:0-12966 GCA_013401275.1 Pandion haliaetus
CCCAAACCATTCTATGATTCTATGATTCATATGTCTTATTGCATAAAATATACTGTGACTGCACTGCTGAGACTCAAAAGTTAAGTCCATGGAAAATAAAATGAGATGTGAACGTAATGATTAAGTGAGATTTTTGTCTATGTCATAAACCAACACACATTTTTTCCAGACTTTGAATGATAGATACTGTTTTTCTCCTTCCTCTTCTTCTAATAGAAAGGCACAGGTTAATTGGTCATACACTGGATTGATAGGTCATTATATTAACTTACATTATGCCTCAACCAGGGCAGAAGAGCCAGAGAACCTCACTTGACTTGTACCTTCCACAGGAGTTTACTAAAGCAAGCAGTATTTCATGCTGCCCGCAGGACATTAAATGACCAGATATTGCTTCCAAGCAGTTGTTTCAAGTCCTGCAGAACTGTGATTATATTTTCTGGTCATAGACTAAAAGCTTCTTAACCAACTTTTTTATTTTTATTTTTAAAAAAGGTTTTATGTAACACACCAACGTGTTTCTTTTCCTTTTAGTAACAATGCGTCAGTTTGATCATCCTCACATTGTGAAGCTCATTGGAGTTATTACAGAAAACCCAGTTTGGATAATCATGGAGCTCTGTACACTTGGAGAGGTACGAAAAATCCTCATGCGACTGTGGTCTTCTCTCTTTAAGCTCACAGATACCTTTACAAAATACTGAAAAAATCACTTCTCAGTACTAATGCAAAGGCACTCCCCTCAAACGTGATATCATACTTGTTTGTAGAATTATGGACTCAGAACCAGGAGTGGCAGAATTTGATCTAACTCCTACACTGAGGGAACTGCATCAGCTCATACCAAAGTGATTTACTCACAGTTTTCAGAGAATTCAATTGCTGTTCCAGAGTGAGAGCATGACCTGTGCCAAGATGATGATAACACAGTATCATTTAAACAGCATTTGCAAACATACCTTCCAGAAGTGAAATCATGTGGCACATCTTTTATTCTTCCCGAGTAACACTGTGTTTTTCCTTTGGAACACTGAATTTCTTCTGGGGTTTTTTCTGTACAGTCTCTGCAGCAGAGACCCTAGATAAGATGACTTTCCTCATTATTATGTCTTTCGGATGAGTGGTTTAAACAAAACTATATCTCAGTTTTTATAACAGATCTGTTTTCTTTGAGCCACATGTTTCTGAAAATGTGAACTCAAGTGGTGTTCCATACTGCATTGTAAGATAGTCATTGTAATTATCAAACTGCAATACATTGCCCAAGGAAAAAAAAAGGGCAGAAAAACCTGTAGTGGAGAAGTCACTTTCTGTCAAAAATTTACAGATTTCATTTCTAGTGCCCTAATCACTTTTCAAAGCCTTGTTTTAATTTTTAAGGAGACTCTAGTGCCACCTTCTATTAGGTACTAACTGCCTTATACTGGGAATATAGCTTATAAAAATTCTGCATTGATATTTGCTACCATGAGCTAAATCCAGTTGTTTTAGAAAATGTAGATTAAAATTAATGCTTCCAAAACAATACTGTTAGAATCGGTGTTTGGATTGGCTACATACTGTTTTGTTCTGAAATTATTTAGGCCAAAAACATGCACAGTTCTCAAGGGCAGAATGCATAAAAAGTCCAGGAGTGCTTTACTCTGGAACAGCGCAGCATATGCTCTCAGTCTTCAAAAGGAACCTGAAATCAATGCACAAATGTTGCTTGCTTGTTTGTTTGGCTAACAGTTTTCATGTAGAAAAAATTGCTTCAATTTAACACAAATTTCTTCATGGCAAGTGATTTTCTTTTCTCCTGTCATCCAGTCTTAAGGGAAGGCATGCCCATTGATACTTGTGTAAACTTCATAATTTGAGATATTCTTTGTTCAAATTTGGGGGGTTTTTTTGTCCTAACTTCCTTCTGTTTTTTCCTTCTTTGTACAAAAAGTTGAGATCGTTTTTGCAAGTAAGAAAATACAGCTTGGATCTGGCCTCTCTGATACTCTACGCTTACCAGCTTAGCACAGCACTTGCCTACTTAGAGAGCAAAAGATTTGTACATAGGTAAGATTTTATACATCTATGTATGTGTATATTTTTATATGTAACTACTTGAAATTTTAGGGGAATACGAGGTGTCACAGATTATCAGATTTTTGACTGGCAGTACCTGGCTACATTTGCTCAAGTGAAGACAAATGGTTACAACACATAGTTGGATTCTTTGAAGGCTTCCTTATGTGTTTCTTTTTCTTGACTTACGATGAATGTGTAGCAGCAATACTTTGAAACTCCTAAAATCCATTACTTGTTTTATGTCAGTCTCCATAGTAGTATGTCAGATTTTCAGATGCTGCCACCAAAATTACACCCTTTTCAAGAGTGACACCTGCTGGCTCACTCCTAGATTGACTTGGAGATGGTGCTGGATTGTATTCAGAATAGATTTCAGTTGAGTTGTTGCTTTGTGGTTACAATATTTTTTAAAGCTGTGAGTCACCTGTAATCTTCTAAATACAGAAAAGCAAAACAAGGGGCAGCCAGCTTCCTAAGTAAAGAACAAGGATACCAAAATATTTATAAAATACTAGTACTTGCTTAACCAGAAGGTGAACCTTCTAGGTATGTTTTGAATGTTATTCCCTTGAATTTGAACATGGGCTTTCTAGGGAGAAGAGACTGGCTTTAGCCTCTATTGTATGCAATTAAAAGTTCACAGCACACCAATTATCATGTACCATTTCATTTTGAACTTGAGCGTTTTATTTCTGTTTAAATACTTAATGTTCAAATTCTATGTTGTATATATTGTATATACAAACACATCTACATGTAAGTATTAGGTATGTGTATATACATCGATATGTATATAAAAACATTCTAAGTAACAGAGCCTTACGATTGTTACAGATACTTGAATTTGGCTAAGTAGGTGTTTATTTTAACTCTAGCAATAAAATTTCAAAATGCAACTTGCTCATACCAAACTAAAATGGGAGAAAGTAGCACCACTTAGTTTGCTGTACTTACTTGACTGCTCAAAGCGACATCTGTCAATAATTAGTCAAGCCTGCTGAAATCCAGAATCAACAGACATATAAAGTGGGTTGTCTCACCTGGGAAACTGCAAGAGAAAAATGCCCAAGTCTTTTCATAATCCCTGTGGCATCACTAAAAACTGAGCTTCTTATTAGGAAGCCTCTTACAGAACTGAGATCTTAAAATAACTCCTTACCTTTGCAGGGTCAGGAGGCAGATTTTCTTCTTTCCATCAGTTCTAATTGCCAAAAATTGTTAGCCTGTGATATTTAAATAGATGAAGATAAAACTTTTCCCTCTGATGTTGACATTGACAGTTCTCAGAATCAGAAGACAAATATGTAGTTGTCTTTTTCTGTACATGCACACCCAAACCATGACTAGAAAAATAGTTCAGTCCTCTCAAAGGCATTTGATACTTCTGTTTTTTAATATTTTTTTTTTTTTAATTATATTTCACCACTTTAAGTTTTTAAATGACTAGAAATAATGTTTACTCTGTTTGGCAGGGATATTGCTGCTAGAAATGTGCTGGTATCTGCCACTGACTGCGTGAAATTAGGTGACTTTGGTTTATCCCGATACATGGAAGACAGTACTTACTATAAAGGTAAGTTGACACTCTGGATCCTTCTTGCAGGCCAGTTAGAACACAATTGCTTCTCCCAATACTGAGTTTCTTGTCAAAAAGAATTAAACAGATATTCCTCGTCTAGCTGTTGTATTTGTGTAAAAAGGCAAACTATTCAACAATTTAAGAGATGGCAGTAAATTTCTACATGTATGCTTCAGAAGAAGAATCACAAGGTCTGTTTTAAGTTGCAAAAAGGAAATTCATATGTAGGTAAAATTCTGCTTTTTAGGACAAGCTTGTAGTGCTTTCTTCATGAATTTTAGAAGATTATCCACATTTGAGGCGTGTTTGAGATAATATTCATATTCATGACATAATATAGGTAGCCCGCAATGAGTTCAAGGTTACTGTCGTGGTTTCAGCTCAGTCGGTAACAAAGCACCACGAAGCCGCTCGCTCACTCCCCACCCCCTCGCCTGGCCACGTTGGGATGAGGAGAAAATAAAAAGGCAGGCTTGTGGGTCGAGACAAAGACTGGGAGGGATCACTCCCCACTTATGGTCATGGGCAAAAGACAGGCTCAACTTGGGGAAGAAACAAAAGCAATTTCATTTACTACAAGTCAAATCAAAAACAAAACACAAGGGTATTAGGAAGGGAAAAAAAACCAAACATCAGAACACCTCCCCCCACCCCTCCCTCCTTCCCGGCTCAGCTCCATTCCCGGTGCTTTCTACCTCCTCCCCCCAGCAGCGCAGGGGAACAGGGGATGGGGGTTGAGTCAGCTCGCCACACATCGTCTCTGCCGCTCCTTTCCTCAGGGGGAAGATTCCTCACTCGTACCTTGCTCTACCGTGGGGTCCCTCCCACGGGAGACAGTCCTTCACCAACTTCTCCAATGTGGTTCCTTTCCGCGGGCTGCAGTTCCTCACAAACTTCCCTGGCGCGGATCCTTTCCGCGGGCTTCAGTTCTTCCCGAACTTCCCTGGCGCGGGTCCTTTCCGCGGGCTTCAGTTCTTCCCGAACTTCCCTGGCGTGGGTCCTTTCCGCGGGCTGCTCTCCAGTCTCACACTGCTTCAGCGCAGTTTTTACCATGGGGTTACGGCCATCTTCGGGAGCCTCCGCTCCACCGTTCACCCCCATGGGCTGCAGGGGGACAGCCTGCCTTCTCACCACGGGCTGCAGAGCCATCAGCCTCCTCAGGCGCCCCCTCCTCCCCCTCCTTCTTCACTGACTCCAGTATCGGCAGCGATGTTCCTTTCAGGTTTCCCCACCCCCACACTACCGGTTCCCCTTCTTAAATATGTTCTCCCAGAGGCGCTACCACCATCGCTCCCCGCCTAGAGGTGGGTCCGACATTTTGGCGCGCGGGTCCGACATTTTGGGGCAGCGAATTCTTCCAGCAACTTCTTAAAGGGGCCGCCTCTGCAGCCCCCCTCCCCTGCCACCAAGGAAAACCGCGCCACACAAACCCATAACAGTTACCTACTGATAAATTTTGAGTTTGTGCTGTCATTGTATGCTGCATACTTCAGATGCCACTGGACTGGGGAGATTGAGTACAAAAAAAGTCTTTGAAGCCTACTTTTTCCCCCCCATTTTGGATGGAACACTGATCTTCAGTGGCTCCAGCAGCCATGAGATGTCCTACAGTACCTGATAGATGGGAAACACAGCAGGAGAACAGAGATTACATGTAGGGTACCAAACAGCAGCATTTCAGATTTGCTGTATATTATGAAACTATGTATTCATAAATCTATTCTTGAATATATTTCTAATTTCTGTCATGTATTTTAAAATACCCTTTTTCCCCTTAGACTCCATTATGTTTCCTCATTTCATTTGTCTGGTATCACTGTGAGCTACATGCCATCATTTTAATTGCTGAGAAGAGAGGGGGAATACTTTTGTCATGATCATTTCTTGTGCTTTTGGGGTTTTTTGTTGGGGGCTTTTTTGGGAAGTTTGGGGCATTATTTGTTTTTTTTTGTTAGTTCTTTTTTCTGTTTTCTGTAAGGCCAAACAACCTATCCTTTTTTTATGAATCATTTAAAAACACCTACTCCCTTGCTGAGATTTTGTGACAGTTTCAGATTTGGTGCCAGTACCTTCTTAACTGCAATAGTTGCATCTTGAATTAAGAATTAACTTAAAAATTGAAGAAGCTCAATCAGTCTGAATATTTAGGCAAAGTGCTGCTCTACTCTCTAGGTAGAGGACAACCAGTAGAACTGGTGAGGCAGTGCAGAAATCTCTTGTGCAAAATTTGATAGTTGAAGTGCTTCACCAGAGATGGGGTTTGCCTATAAATTATTTCACTGAGAACAAAATCTATGTTTGAGCTCAGTAGTTGGAATAAAAGCCTGCTTTGTCTTGCCTTCCTGTAGCTTCCAAAGGAAAATTACCTATCAAATGGATGGCTCCAGAGTCAATCAACTTCCGACGGTTTACCTCAGCTAGCGATGTGTGGATGTTTGGTAAGTGAATACCAAATGGTGGGGTTTCTTAAGCATCCTGTTGTAGAAGTTCAGTGTTTTGTTTTAACTACTGTAAATGAATAGTTTCCAGCTATTTGGCACTATTTCTACTGTACTTTCTGAAAATCTGGTTTCTTCCACATTTTCCATCTCTCTATTTTCCTTTACTTTTTCTCCTCAGTAAGCCTAAAGTTTCATGTGCCTTTTTGCCTCTAGTAAGAAACTGACAGAAATGAATGTACAAGTAAATCAGGTCATAGTCATAATGGAGGTGATTTTTTTACTGCTGTTTTTCCCTCTGATTTCTTTTTGTTATACCATTGTTATTTGCTGTTCCTATTTTATATTTTCACTTTTTCTTTTGTGGTGATATGCCTTCTTCTTTGCTTAATCATAGATCAGCCTACGTGATGTCCTGTTTCACATCTTTAATGCTAGATTCCCACTTAATTTGTCTTTCGTAGCTCCTGCTAGCTTAGAAAATATGACCAGAAGCTGAGTAAAAATAAAGGTAAATGGGAATATCCTGAAGCCTTGATCTTTTTTCCTAAATATGCAAAATTTTATATGAAACTGATCACCTGTGCTCAAACTGGTCCAGACTGATGATGGTCTGGACAGACAGAAAAAAGATAGGCTATGTAAAGGAACAAAGATGATAAGACTTGAAATAAGAGCAGGACAGTCAAGTAAGGGCTCACCCTCTTTACAAAATAAAGTTCGAATGTTTTTAGGTGAAGGGTATGTGGATTTTAGCAGGTTTATAATGGTTTGAAGAAAACTCTAATACAGTCAGAGTTAGAAAAATGAAGTCTGTGGGACATTCTGGCCAGTCCTAAACTGACAGACCATTTTTCGCTTTGTGCTTTTAACATAGTTTCAACAGAAACTGTTTTATTACATAGCTTCAGCACAAAAAATTTGGATCAATGCCAGCGTTAAAACACCGTCAGAGTGAAAATACGCTCTACATGTTGAAACAAGCCAGTTGAAACTAGTCAAAGGGAAAAGCAAACACAGCTCATTCTACCTCATAAAAAAAGTAGATTTGAATATGAGCAACCATTCTGATTTATAATAGGCAAAAGGTAGTTAAATGTGAAGCCATGCTGCTGTGAGCCAGCTGCAGGTCATGCTTCCTCATAAATAGTTCAGGTTGATACTGCGTGTGTAACTTTACTGCACATCACTCCTCTCTGCTGCCAGCCGGTAAGTCAAAACCGATTCCCTAGCTGTATGTTGCAGAAGAAACTGCATTGTTTGGCTCTACAAGATTGGGGTTTGTTTCTTTTTTAAGAAGTTTTGTCATTTGCTCACACTGGGGAAAATTTTTGTGTGTGTGTTTCTCAGGTGTGTGTATGTGGGAGATCCTAATGCATGGGGTAAAGCCCTTCCAGGGGGTGAAGAACAATGATGTGATTGGGCGAATTGAGAACGGTGAGCGGCTCCCAATGCCTCCAAACTGCCCTCCTACCCTCTACAGCCTTATGACCAAGTGTTGGGCATACGACCCTAGTAGACGACCCAGGTTTACTGAACTTAAAGCACAACTCAGGTAGGGTTATACTTCTGAAAGGTCATTTTCTTGTTCAGAAATACTTGGTTTTGCTGTGTCTGCTGTTACTGTATTTTCTTTCTGGGGAAAATGCAAGACATAGTATATTAATCTTCAGAAGGCCAGGTTGTTGCTACCCTTTTGGAAATCTGGACCTTATCTGTTGGAGAAAATGAGACAGCAATAAATTCAAATAACTGGAAGTATGAATCACCTTCTTTCTCTCCCAAGAAGAACCTCCAGATTTTACTAGCAATTTGTTTATTATTTTAGCTATGTATGCTCCAACCCTTGGGGAGAGGGGTAGAAAGAATTTATAGTGATTACCTAGTCAAACTTGCAGTGGATAGTTCTGGGGCAGAAATGTGTCCTTTCTTAAATAAATGAACCATCAGGTGAGTGCTGTTGAAAGTTATTTTCATAACGTATGTAGCACACTAGCTGTGCTGTGACAGCTGTGTCCGCGCAATTGCAGAGCCTGTAATAAAAGCAGCATCATTAACTAGAAATTCTTTTGCCCTTTGTAAACCAGGATATAGACTACCTTATGTTTATCTTGCAATAAATGTGAGCACACACTTTTGAGACCAGTCTAAATTCATACCCTAGTTTATTCTGCAATAATTTATTCCGGTGTCCATGTCTCCCATTTCACCAGCTACAAAATGGGAGTGATATTTAAACTTTGAAACATTACTGAGATACTGTGCAGACACATTTGATATTTGTGACCACCTTTGGGATTTTATGAGTGCTCAGTATCTATTTTGCCTAAGTCAATATATGTTTCAAACTGTATGTAGGTATTGTACACTGTAAATCCACTCCTGGATTTGTTGTAATTCATTGCCAGATTCTTCAGTTTTATCTTTTGTCTTGTTTCAAAGTTGTGCTTTGTGGCATGTTTTATTTTCATAATATCATTTTGTCCCATTACTGGATGTTCATGGTACAAGATCATTCATAGGTGGTTAAAATAAGGGACAATTTTAATATAATTATGCTGTTTCAGAGTTGCTTGTATGGATAACTTAGCTACCTTTAAGTTTTTCCTATTTCTTAAAATTCCATACGGTTCCACGATCTGTTACTTCAGGAGCTCCTGTGTAGACTAATAATTTACATAGCTAGATGAAGACGTAGTCCTTCTTACAAATAACTTATCCTATTGGCTGTGTGGAGTTAACCACAAAGGAAGGAGTGGTAGGGCTGGGTAAGGAAAAGATATGACACAGTTGTGTGATTTGGATAATAGGTGGAAATTGGCAATTCACTTTCTTTTNGCTCTGGAAGAATAGGGTTCTTCCTCATTTGCAGTCAGATTGTACCAATATCTTAGAGTTGACTGGCACAGAGGAGAATGAAGCCCTAAAAAAATGTGACTAGGAAGATGGCCCAGGCAGTGAGAGTATCTTGCCAGCAAGTGTAAAGGATGAGTAAATCCAGAATAAAAGTAATTGTGTTGGGGGCTGATGTAAATGTAGGCTGTACTCAGAGAGACAGTGATGGCAGCAACACTTAAAACAGGGTAAGTCTGGAGGGGGAAGGGGGAAAAAGTGAAAGACTTTGAACGGTATCACCAGATAAACAGGATAGACCAGTGCCCAAGAGCCTGTCTCTTCTCAGAGATGCACAGCCAAAGGGCGAGAACCAATACTCACAACATGCAGCAAGGCAAATTCTCATTAGTTACAAATAAAAATGTTTCCCAGTGTGAATGGGTAAGCTCTGAAACAGGTCACCCAGAAAGACTCTGGAATTTCAGTGCTAGGAGAGTTTCAAACCTTGACTGGAAAAGGCTCTGGGCAACCTGACCTCGCCATGCATGGAGCCCAGCTTTACCAGGAGATGGGACTCAAGACCTCCAGGATTCCCTTCCAACCTAAACAATTCTCTGGTTCTAGATGAAAAATGCACTGAGGGGTGTGGTTTTTTGCTCCTCTAGTCGTGCTAAAAGATGAGAAGCATTGTTTAGAGGACAAGCTGTCTCCTGGGGCCACAGCAACCCTAAAACCCAGTTTTTACTCTCACTGAAGCACAGAGTTTTCTGCCACTCCAAACCGGTGACCTTTATCTCCTGGAAGTTAGGCAGCACAGTTGTCCTTGGGGCTTCTTTGCGCTGCTCACAGAGTCAGCCTCTTGTTGGAAAGGTTGCCAATTCCCTTATGATGAGGCAATCTCAGGCAGCTAGGAAAGATTGTGTTTCAAAACTCAAATTCCCATGAACTTGCGAAAACAAGCCATTTCCCTGGTGGCCTTTTCTGTGTGGTGGTGCTGCTGCTCATTCTGGATCCTATCCAGGGTAGTCTTTTCAAGCTGAGAGCAGACTAGTTGTTTGCTTGAAGCCAATGATACAGCACTGTAACATTCCTCTGTTTACTGAGAAAAAGTGGCTTTAGGAAAAAACTTCTTTTCTGCATCTGAAATAGCACTGCTGGGAGCATAAGTATTTCATGTGATCTCTGTTTATTTGATGTGTTTCCCATTTCATAGTAAAATCTGCTTTGCACAAATTTTATTTGCAGCTGCTTGTGCAATGCAAAGATGCTGATTACTGTAGAATTTATGTAGCGTTATTAGGGTAGTAATAAGGCTTGATATCTTACAGCATTTGATGTGCCCAGAGTGGATAGGGTTATACTAGTCTTCTCACCAAACGCAGAAACAAATGGGTGGATTGTGGATTTCAAAATTCCTTCCTTGCATCCTAGGTCCCTTTTTCACTTTTGGGGGGTGGTAGAAGTAAGAATAAGTCAGGAAAGTGAGGTGCTACCCTGCTACTCCTGCAATTCTGTCACTGACTGGGCCAGAATTAGATTCTGTGGTATTTTAATCAGGAAGCATGTGTTGCCTTGCTGATTTTGTGTAGAAGAGATTTTTAGTCTTGCACTACATGGTAAATAGTATGAGGACCTTTGCAAAGAGTTTAATGTACCCAAATCACGCAATACCATTTTTACAGCATTTCTCCTCAGAATGACTCCTAGCCACTTACTAGAACCATACACTTAATATACTATATTTGTACACTCGCTATAACCACAGACTATCTCATACACCTGTGTATTATTAAATTTAATTTATTCTTTGCTAGGTTCAATACGCTGCAGGTGTGTATTGCTAAGGTATCACCAGTATACTGAAAGACTTCGTTAGAAGTCAGCTCCCAGGCTTGTGTTTGCGAGTTGTTCCCTTTGGTTGGTAACTCTGTTAAAACTGGGGTTTTTGCATTGGAGATTAAGTTGGATTTTAATTTTGAGCTCTCA
This sequence comes from Pandion haliaetus, assembly GCA_013401275.1. Lineage (NCBI taxonomy): Eukaryota > Metazoa > Chordata > Aves > Accipitriformes > Pandionidae > Pandion > Pandion haliaetus. The sequence continues at coordinate 10,900 of VYZV01019728.1, forward strand.
AATTAATGTAATTGCATGACATTTGTACTGCATTATTGAATTAATTTTGTTTAAAGTACCTGTCACTAACCCTTTCTTCTAAGAAGAGCAAATAAGCAGCAGTTGTATCGTTACAGTGTTATGAGTGTCTAGCCCTCTGTTGGTCACTGGTGAAGATGCACGGGTTTTAACAGTGGATGACCCCACTAGCATCCTAGCGCTGCAGGTCACATTAAATACAGCTCTAAAAAGAATGAAGAAAGAAATAATTTTTTGATTCATGCTTTTAAATCTGGATTTTATGACAACAGTAAGATAATTAACTGATGAGAACTGGACTTGAGCTTTTTTGTGACTGCGTTTGATGTAGGTCCTGAAATGTTGCTTATAAATTAAAGAAACAAAACTGGTATGAGTGAGGGCAGTTTGAGTCCTCTCCTTTTGTGGCATCTTGCCAAAAAAATATTTTAAAACATACATGAAGTACATGATGGAGGCTGCAAAATGCTTCATTAGCCTTTTGCTCTTTGACAGTGACCATTAGGAATAATACATAATCCATATGAAAGTGATTTTAAATTAGGACAGTATGGGAAAATATGTTAATTTGCATTTCTGGTGGCCAGAGACCACAGAGAGAAAAAAAGCTGCTGCTTGTTCAGGGTCAGCACTTACTGTAGGTTCCTGCATCACCATAGCAGCAAACACTGGTATTGCTCTGCCTTTTGAAATGTAAGGATACATTTTAGTATTTCAGATATTCCTACAGTGAAGCTCTCAGTAAATGTTTCCTTTTCAATGTCACAGGCCAATTTCAGTAAAAATATTATTTGTAAATTAAGTAAGCTTATCAATTATACAAACTTTCAATAGTTGAGATTTTTCATCAGACTTAACCTAGCAAAGAAGATGAGTTAAGTTTGTCTGTACTACCTCAAGATTTGCTAGGGAAATCATATGAATAGAAATACTTCTCTGCTTCCTCCTCTTTGCTGCTATAAATATGTTCAGTTTGGGAAAATATGCCTAGATCTGACTTTCCTGACCTTCTGCAAATTCTAATAAACTGTTCAGAGTATTTGAGCAGCTGCACTGAGAAAAGGTCAAAAATATCTCTTGGCATGCCTTTACTCTGTCTATGGATTGGTCTTCCCTTTGTAAAAACAAAGACGTTTCTGTGAGTCATTTATATTCTTTGAGTTCTTTCAAGTAATGCTTTTCTGAGGCATTTCTAGTTTATATTCTGGTCAGCAGTACTCAAGGGCATCCCAGTACAAATTCTGCAGCCGATCAGCCTTTGACCAGGCTACTTACTGGGTTGCTGGGGAAAGGACCTCCTGATGACACAGGCGATGAGAGCAGGGTGGAATTAATTAAAGTTGTAAGGCAAAAAGCTGAGCCTATGTTATGAAAAACAAGTAATTTCAGTAGAAATTTGTCATTTCCAGTGATACGATTGAAGTTAATGGTATTGTATTGAATACTGTGACACCACAGAGATGGCTTTGATAGCAAGGCAGAAAGTATTGGTGTTTCATTCCTTTTTATGGAAAAACAGGACTGTGCTGTGACAAATTACGCTTATGGCCCCAAATTGTCAATAAGCCATCTCTAAATTTAGTTAGCTGCTTTTAGTCAACTTCTGTTCCATTCTTTTGCTCAGATTAGAGCAACTGCTGTATCAACAGCTTTGTTAAAAATCTATATTTTATTCATGCAATGTCTGGGTGGATTTTTTTGTGTTGTTGTGGGTTTTTTTTAAATCTTTAGGTATTTCTTGAAAGATCATAATTGTGGTTCATAGCTATGGATGCATGTTGGCTGATTACTTGAGCTACATAAAAATGCGTGCTGAATATCTGAAGTGTGACCTAGCTTTAAAGCAGTGGTTTTTGGCTAGTTCTTCATGGGTTCAAGTAGGAAATACTGTGTTTTCCTCATTCTGAAGGAAGAGAGAAGTAAAAGAGAAAGATTTTCTCTTTAGTTCCCTCTGTTGTGCTGTAGCTGTGTTTCCATGGTAGTTCTATCAGGATGGCTTTTGCAAATACGTGTCTGATTCTGGTTTTGTTCCACATTCTTGTGCTACTT
>VYZV01019730.1:0-29298 GCA_013401275.1 Pandion haliaetus
TAGCACACACATGTGACCAATGTACCTTTATTCTCACTAGGGAGCTGACTCAGGCAGAGCTAAAGGTAGCATTCACCTCACACCAGCTGTTCAAAAATTAGGGTTGTCCTGCTTCAGTGAAAATGACACCAACATTTTCAGGTGGCAATTCATCCTAATGATAGGAAGCATTTGTACTGTAGAAGTAATTCCCCTCTGAAGCTGCTTCTCACTCTCTCTCCATTGAAAATCAAGCCAAGAAAGCTCACTCAGACCAGACATTTCACTTTCAAACACATAAAGAAGGCAGCATTAACCCTACCTTAACTGCCTTGCCCAGCATCTCACAGGACGTTTGTCATGTTGCAAACAGCCTGGGGTTTCTTGGGTCCCGGCCCAGAGGCTTAACCACTGAGCTATCCCAAACCTTTCTTTAATGCTTGCCTGGTACATACTAGTTGCCTTAGACTATCAAGCCAAATGATATAGTATGGGAATATATTACAAATCATGTGCAAGGAAAGCTACTGAGATACATGCATTTAAAATAATTTTACAAACTCAGAGCTCCTTGGAATTCTTTCTTTCCTCATTACTCCTATCAATGGCACTAAGACTTACTTCTGAATAAAGAATGTAGATTGGGCCTCAACAACAGCATAAAATGAAAATAACATTTTCTTCCCATTTGCGTGTACTCTCAGTGTCTTTATAAAAGCTACCGAATTTATAGGCCCAGAGTTTCACTTTACCTATGCGTCACATACAAACAGAAATAATGGCTTTGTTTCCACAGTTTTAGTTCACTTCAGCACTGCTCTGAGGAGAACATCTAAGTCCATTCAGGGCCTGTTCAGTCTCCTGAAACCAGTAACAAAGGCACCAATTAGTGAGACTTGTAGTGCTTTTTTTGTGACAAATATTTTTCCAGTGGGAATGGGACTGAGATCAAACAGCTTTCATGTAGGAAATTTTATAGGCATCAAAACACAGCAACTTTTCTGGAATGGATTCAAACCTTGAAGTAAAAAGATGCATACCACTATTGCCAGTCTCCTTAGTTTGCAACTTCCTTCTAAAACACAGTTCATCACAATACCCCATCACAATTTGTTGTGGTTTTTATATTTTTATAATATAATTGCCAAAAAACAGAACTGTAAAATGTGTGAGATTTGACAACGAGCATTGCAATTAGTAAACATGGAAACTATTTTAATGAGCACAGTTTAAATAATATTAAGTTAGGCAGTCACCATTTTCTTCCTAAAACTCTATGTTGTTACACATGGTTTGGTGACTGAGTATTAGCAGAATCCTTTCTATGAGGTGTCTAATACCCTCACTGCAAGACCATAAAAGAACATGTTAGAATTGCTCCCTTCTCTGTAATAAAAACAAAATAAAACAGCCATGGATAGATTCTAAAGATGAACAATCATATCAGAAACTCAGGGAAACTGAAGGATCATGGTGAGAACAAGTCCAGATCCTCAAACACTCCGGAACTGAAGTGCCTCACAGACAGTGATATAATGAGAGATGTGGCACCTTACCAGTCACTGTTGTTCAAAATTGGGATGGAAAGACTTCAATATTTCTCACACTGGCAGTTCTCAAATAAATTTGTAGATTAAAAAAAAACATTCCAGCCCTGACTGAGCTGTGTTAGCTGAGCTGTATTCGTGAAACACAAAGTTTTCTTACTTGAATTCAAATTAGTGTTGCTGAGGGAGGTACAGTATGAGCTGTGTTCAGCTTAACTAATAGAGGTCAACTAGAAAGTGAAGGGGACCTTTACAGGGTTGATTAAAAAAATAAAGATACCATCTCCTGTTGAAATCTAACAGAAATACTACCTTTGGGTAGTAGAAAATAAGGCTATTTAAGGGATCAGGCCAGTCCAGGCTTCTTAACAGTATAGGAAATATTGGAATTTGTTGGTCCCGAAAAGAAAGGCTCGGGCATTCCTGCTGTGCGAAAGGGAAGGTAAGGTTAGGGGAAAGGAGCAGGAGAGAGATAAGAGCTTTGGAGGCTGGCATGACTGTCCTGGTGCTTGGAGGAAACCTAACCCTGTAAGGCAGAGACAGCTATGCATCAGTTTCTTGCTGTGGACAGCATAGCTTTACTGTCCTGTCCCAAGCGATGAACATTACCTAAGGCAAATCTAGAAATATCTATCATCTTTAGAATCCATTTAAAGTCTCGCCATTTTGGTTATAGCTCTGTTTCAGTGAGCCTGGACCATCTAGCATTAACTGGGATGTTTGACCACCTCATGAAAAGCAAAACTCATGAAACTGTATGTTTTACGTGCCTGAAGTGCTTCCAAGCCCAGTAAGTAGCAGTGGTTTTTGCTGTTAACTTTGAGGAACAGAGATGCCCTTTGGTAAGTTCATTTTGTTTTTCTTAAAAATCCAATAGCTGTTGTTAACTGGACCTTTTCTGTTTCAGGGCTCTCTCATATCAGGCTCCTTCATCTGCAGTTTAGTAACAGGACAAGTCCATCATTCCTGTAGGTATTCAAAAGGTAAGATAAACAGGTAAGCGCTATGAAATGCTCGGAAATAAATGAGCATTGGGCTTCTCTAGCCTGATTCAGCAAGGCATTTATATTCATGTTCTATGGAGGAAAGTTGCATAAGGAGTTGTCTCATAAGGAGAACATCTATCCTTGTACTGTAGTCTTAAGTGCTTTTTAGTTTCCTTAATAATGTTACCAAAAGGAAAAACGCTGGCCAAAGTTGTATTTGGTTTTGAAGTATATTGCAACATTTCCTCTTTATCAGCAAAGATTCTTGTTCAAAATGAAATTTCTGAGGAAGGTTGCCATCAGCAAACAGATGACACTTAGATTTTTTTAAAAAAGGATGTAACAATTCAAATTATTTTCAGCATTTTCAAGGAGTGAGGATGAAATTTCCTGTCCTCAATTGGAAGAAGTCAGTATGGGCAACATGCTAAACTGTTGAAAACAAAATTAGCATAACCTGAAACAAAACTTTTAAAACAGCAAGGACAGGTATAGCTATCATTTGTCTGTAGGGAAAGTTTTTCGCTCAGTGAGACATTCAGCTCTGAATTTTCCCAATCAGGCATTAGAAATGTTAGCCACATGAGCCAAAATTCTAAGGTTCTTTGTGTTTTTACCAAGATTACCTTTCTGACAAAATCTAGAGAGCAGCATTGGTCAGCATATTGATGTGACAGTAATGTCACAGAAAGGGATGCTGAAAGTGGAACAAGAGCCTCAAAAACTCTATAGTCTAACCCTTAATGCACAAACTGATAATTTTATTTTGCTACAGGTCAACACTTTCCTGATATCCAGGTACGCAGGTAAAGCATTTGTCTGTGGGACAGCTTGCCAACCAGCTGGCTTACCAGATGTGATCTGGCCTGCCCTCCACACCTGGGAAGTGCTCGTGGGATACACATTGATGGAGCTGGGGAGGAAGCAAGCTGTGTCTTCTCTAACCTAGCTTTCTAAACAGATCAGTTCCTCCACTCTGAGATTGCCCTCTTTCCCCCGAGGCTATTTCTTCTCCACTCCATTCTCTGCAACATGGCTGTACTCTCAGCCTGACACAAAAAGCAAGTGAGCTTGCTTTGCTGTTTACCTAAAAATTTGTGTGAACACTTTTCTTTCAGACCCTGCAGGCACATTGCTGATGCCAACCGTTTATGAAAATTGGTCTGATTATTCTGGCTGGTAATTGTGCTTGAGGATAGATGAGTTTGCTTTTTCTAATTTTGAAAATCTTCTTACAAATCAGGCATTTGAAAGATGGAGTTAGGTTCAAATGTTTCTGCCTTTCTCTGCTTGGGATCAATTGCAGTAAAAAGGGATAGAGAGAGGGAAGAAAAGTTAGGATGAAACAGAGCAGGCAGTGTGAAAAATACAGAAGGGGACTGTGAAAGTTGGAAGAGAGTTGGAGAGAGTGACAGGTTTTAATATTAAGCATAGATGGCATAGGCAGGGAGGGGTTTTCCATCAATACTGAGTGGGTGAAACCCAGACCTAAGCAGTACTGTTGTTACTACTAACACCAATACGCCTCCCTACCATGAGGCAGACATCACCTCTGTTGATACAAAACTCAGTGGAAGAGAGTGGGAGGGAAACGGTGGGGGCAAAGAAGGGCAATGCAAAGGCTTCTACTATAGAGCATGCTTTACAAACTTGCTTATATCTAAGGTGACCACTATAGTCCTAAGCAGAGACAAATACCTACAAGGAAATTAACAATTCGCAGCCCCTGAGCCCACACCTGGTTTAGTCAAGGTAAGTCTATCCTTGAAGTATACCAAAAAAGAGCTACACTAGCTGCTACACCTCCTGCTCTCATGAGACTAGCCTTTCCTCCTGCTCCTGCATGCAGAGGCTCTGTCTGCACTCTGATCCTCCAGAATGCATTGCTTCATCACATGCCAACAACCCCTTGGTCCTCCAGCATTCACCCCTTACTTCTGTAACAAAATACCTGTTCGTTGGTATGTTTGCTGTGTTGCAGCATATGTTGTTCCTGAGACATAGTTTACAGTGGTAAACATCAATAAAGCCTTATCTAGAATTTTGTATGCAATCTGGGTCTGCTGAGGGTAACTCACGCTGGAGGAGATTCAGAGAAGAGGACTCTAACAGAGCTAGGCAAGAATATCAGAGCAAGGCTGAGAGGAATGTGGCTAGTCGATACAGAATCTGAGGAAAAGCAGAAGAGTTGTTTCTAAATAATAACTTTAGATCAGGGAAAAAAAATGTTATGAGCCAGTAATTTCCTGCATGTTTTCTGGAAACTACAATAGTCCTAATAATCAGAGTAACAAGCCTCTGGGAACAGCCTTCCCTTTAGAGCTGTGGAGACCAGAAGACTAACTAATCTATATCTGAAGCTTGATATATTTATGCAAAAGAAAGGAGTAAGAAACAACAGTTGCAGGGAATTGACCTGATAGCAAGCTTTATGTTTGTGTGATCTTAAAAATTTTAAAGTGACACTTTTTGCATTTTCTTCTGAGACGAATGACAAATGACAAAAAATTTGCAAATAATTTTTGAATTTGTTAATAGGTGTTTTCTTAAATCTATGTAATATACTACATTCATTTGGATAATTCTTCTATTTTGATAAATCTCATGTAAGATGACATGATCCTGTGTATGCATTAGAGCAAGCTTATTTTTGCAACCAACAATGCACTCTCATCCAAAGTTTCAAGTTTGCCAGACAATAACTACTTTCCATGAAATCATTTTATTGCCCTCAGTAATTGCACAAAATGGAAATTAATTGCTTACAGAGTCCTGTCTGATGTTTTTAATCATTTTATGCAAGACACTAAAACCTATTCTACATACTGGTGCAACATTGGCTTTTTTCCCCCATACTCTCTAAATCTTCCCTAATGACTGAAGATGTATTACATTGCATCTTCAGTGGATTAGACAGCTCCTCAGCAACATACCTTTGAAACTCATGGGTGTAAACTAATTAGTTCCTGCACACATACAGTGTTTAACTTCAGAAGTTGCTGTTGAATATCCTCTTGGATTAGTGCTGGAAATGGAAGGATTTTATTGTCACTTGAAGAAGAAAATACATCATCCAGCTGGTTTCCAAATGCAGAACCCAGAATTCCACATGGATTGAAACCTGAGCGTCTCAGCCAACCTATCCTGTGAGTCTGCTGTTACACTCACAGCCACGATGAACGCCAGACCAGAAAATCCTGATGTTTTTAAATGAGTACCCAGCACATCCCAAGTGTTAGGGTCTGCCCGGAGTTCAGGAAGAGATATTGAACCCCATGTATTTCCACTACTTCCTGTGTTTGTAGGCGTATTTCTTCTTCTTGACATCATGGATATTGGGAAGTGCTTAAAATAGAGCAGTAATTAGAAAGGAAAGAAGAGTTGCATTTACCATTAAAGGTATATTTGTTTACTGATGGGAATGGAGTTCTGTTAGTGTGCTCCATTTTCACTCTCCTGAAACCTATACACACCGTTTTCTCTCTTTGATGACGTTCATTGGACAGCAGCTCCTGGAAAATTTTCCTTTTTCTAATTTAATTACTTTTCCCTGTTTCTCTTTTTGTCTTTGTAGTTGATTTAGTGCCACGTGGTGTCCCAGATGGTCAGTCTGGGAAGCAGACACGGATGTTTTCAAAAAGACAATGTTGATTCCCTTTGGACCCAGAATGATCTCCTCCTCCCACCACCCTCATCCCCACTCATCCCCAGATTTTAATCCCCAATAAACACAGTATTTAAATATAGGAAGAAAGGTAGGCCACAACTTGAAACCAACTAAGGACACAGGGAACCACTGGCAGAATATAATTTAGCAGAGCCCCGTACCATTGTTTGCAGCATGGATAAAACCAGCTGGCTGTGTCATGCTTGACTGAGAACTAGAAAATGGAGGGAGAATCTCGTATGAATAGGAAGTGATATGGGAGGATATGAAGAAAGAAAGCTGACATGCCCAAGACAAGGTCTGAGAAAGAGAAAAGTGATGAAAGCCTTCCTGAATATTTTAATCTGTGCCAATAACAGCAAAATTCACTATCCCTTTCTCCCTTTGAACAAAATATAGAAACAAAAGAAATGTTTTGGTATAAACTTGCCACAGAGGAAATACGGGTACTGTATACTGTGAAATACCAACTTGCTTGACTGTGCACAACTCTGTCTTACAAACGTTTCTTTTAAAACCAGATATACACCAGTAGGAAGTCCACCTGCATTATTTTGTCACTCATTCTGACTTAATAACTTTAGTACTACATAAAAAAATAGGTATCTGCATTTAATTTATGCTCTTGAAGTTGAGAAAAGTGAAAGGAAGGGAGAATCAAGCTCAAAACTAGATATTTTGCAGCAATATTAAAACTGAAGTGTTGTTAGTTCTGAACATGTAGTTAATTTTCCATAACTTCTAGAGACTTCTTCCCACCACTGAACAAAAGGAAAATATTGTGTACTATGTGCAATTCTTTGATTGCTTATGGAACAGAATTACTAAATAACTGCACCCAAGGGCTGCAATTACAGGAATATGAAATGATACTACACAAGTAGATATAGGATAGTTTTTTTCTAGTATCATATTGAAAAGTTTTATGCTGTGCTTTTAATTACAAGCAGGAGATTTTCACTATATAGATAGTGCCAAACAATAATTTCTTCTCATTAGCTACTTGTCAGTATTTATTTTCTGTACTGCGGGGGGGGGGGGGNACAAAAAGGGCAACATATATTCCTTTGTTTCAGGAATGGAGCATTTTTGCAGCACCCTGTTCCAAATTAAAAGAGGAGGTATAATGGTGAGTCTTTAGGAATAATGGAATGCACCGAAAGTATTTGATGAGAAATTAGGGTATAGTATACCAAGAAATCTTCCAAAGGCTTTGTCTACAATTCAGTATTTTGTTGCTGTGACGTATGGTTTTTCAACCAGATTTTCTTAGAATGCGAGGTATGTACAGTTATGTTTTCTCCTTCTTATGAGTCCATTGGCCAACATGATAGAGGGATACTAAGCTCAGGGATATGAAATATTTACAAATACCATGAAGATCAGGATGGTAAAATGAGAAAGAATCTACTAAATGCCTCCGCTGAGGGGGGAAAGGCTGCAGTGCTGTCACACTGGCCCAGCCTGTCAGTGCACTGACTCAGCATTCAATGCAGAGAACACAAGCAAAGGAACTGGCCATGGAAGCAGAAGCAGGACCTGGGTGGTCAAAGGAAACCTGCAAAGGAATTAAACTTATTGTGGAGAGTGTGGTGTAGGGGGGTAGGATATCAATCAATTGAAAATCAGGGTTCATTAACTCCAGCATTTACAGAACAAGTTGCTTTGATTAGCATAGTTGTGCCAAGATAATCCATACTGAGAATTCAGTTATACTACAAAAATGATCACTTACAGTGCAACAATTAAGCCTTTTCCTTTTTCAGATACACTATATCAATCTAGGCTCTTTTCTATTGCTAACACAATGTTAGTACATGGAGAGTGACAGTCAAATAGTGTTGCTCTATATGCCAAAAAGCCTTAAGAATTTCCTGCAGTCAGTGATATATCTGTTGTTCTAATACATACCACAAAAAGTTACTATGTCTCAATATGATTTAGTATGGTCCTTAACAAAGGCATTTGGCATTTTTTCTGGTCTGGCAAACTCCCTTGAAATCCAAGCATGTCTGCTTTTTCTTTAGTGTGTCACCCTGCTTGAATGGGGCCACAACTGCTCCACCAAATTCTGTGCACAGCAGATGTTAGGCACATATCATGTGTACATGTCAACTGTACGTACACAACAGCCAACCCTATTTCAGCATCTTCCTCCTCAGATATCAAACATGCCTCTTCCAAATTTAGTGATCTCATCCGAAAAGTTCTAAAAAAATTTGCAGAACTTTAAGCTACATAGTGGAAAAAAAAACCACTCAAACAAGATAACTGCCTTCTACAAACCCTGCATAAGCAGGATCAGAGAAAAGGTCTCTGCCTGGGTGCAGTAGAAGCAGAGGCAACTACTAGCAAAGTGCTTCTGTTTTCTGATGGAGGGGCCAGCTTGCATGAACTTGAAAATATTACTGCAGCAATTGCAGAGGATAGTCAATTAGCAGCACAAAAACCACAATACCCCTCCTCAGCACGCTCCATGGTGGAGCTGGAACTTCTTTCCCCCCATAACTCTTGGCCATGTTGAGCTCTTACTGCTTTCTCTACGATCCATCAACAGTTTGTTTTCATGTGAATTTTAAGTTCCCCTTCAGTTCTTCTTCAGTCCCGCGCAGCAATCAGTAATAGGCTTTTAATTGCTCATTTAGTGAATGAGGAGTAAGGGATGGACTGAAGAAGGCTTTGATGATGCTTGAAAGGTCTTCAGTTTTCTCTGAAGATAAGCCCAAGCTGAATTCCTAGAGTGCCTGTTCACCCCCTGAACTCTGGCAAGGTTTCAAAACTTTGGCCATCTTTCCTAATCCTCATTTTCAGAAAGCTCTAGTTGGCATTGCAGGCAAAAATTTAAAACCCAGCTTCCCTGCACTACAAACTCCAGATTATACCAGGCATGGAGCTAGTGTGGGCCACATTTTACTAAAGACTGGTAGCTGGGATGGGAAAGAGAGTGGTTTAAAGAAGGATGTAATGGTAGTAGCTACCATGAATGTTCCTGAGAACAACTTTTTGCAGGACTCAGGATAATCTTTTTAAAGCCAGTAAGGTTCTGTGGTAAAATATGGGGGAAATGGGAATGAAATAACCCATGTTGTTGTGATTCTCTGGTCAAAGGTATTTGCATTTTACTGAGACATCCAAAGACATTTAAATAGGCACTTGGCTGAACAAATCAAGGAATTTGGTTTCCCACAGGCTCATTCAAAGATGAAATTTGGGTATTTCAATAAAGACTGAAATTTTCTATACTTTAAAGGAAAAGGAGCTGAGACACTGCTTGGGCTAAATTATAAAACATAGCAGAAGCATTTTCTCCTATTAGTACTTGGCAGCTGTGCCAATACTGAAACAAAATTGTCACTGGTATATTTGAAGGTGAGACCATATTCTCTGCTACTAGGACTTAAGCGCTTTTGGCAGAGTTCTCTGAATTCGGCCATTTTTACCTCATCTTAATGTCCAGAAATCTCTCTTGAAGTGAAGTGCTTAAGCAGAGTCACAGCAAAACTCCACACCAGCCTGTGTTACACAAGGGAACTGGAGTGGCTAGATCTGAGATCTGAGGAATTGGGCCTGTGAGACACACTGAAATCCAGACCCAGGCTCTGGTGACATTTTCTGCATGTAAGGTTTTGACCAAACAGAAAGCAGGTGTAGAGCCCTCACCAATGCCCTAGTCACCTCAGCCGTCCTTCTCTGCTTCTAGGAAGCTCCAAGTATACAGTTAGCCAGGACATCACCTCTGTTCGCCACCTCCAGGTGACAGCTACTGACAACCTTGCACCTGAGGAAAGCTACAATGGAAACAATTAGTGTCAGTAAAGCCGCTGGGACCAGAAATAGTTTTCCAATCAGTCAAGTTGCCATGGTTTTCTGATCTAAGTTTAAAACTTTGCATCCCATTTAGCAAAGGCCTACATTTCCATGCAGCTGTGAAATACACATCTGGTTTCCAAGGCAGCAGATAATCATTAGGGGAAGCTGATATGAATGTAAAATGAAATTATGTTTTCTAATTGCTCTCAGTGCTCATCTTAACTCTCAAAGTCACTGAAAAGGTAAATGTTAAGCTTATAATGAGTGGCATTTTCTCTTTCTCTTGAACTTAGGGCAAAAATCCCACCAGCAGGTGGGTGCAGGCTAACACATGGCATTTTTGCATTCCATCTCTGTCCAGCTTTTGGGTTGATGTTCACAGTACATGATATCCTACCTAGCTGGGGCATTGTGGAGACAATATTCCACTGATCTGCTTAGCTGGTAGCCCAAAACTGGCACGTATTAGGTTATTTTTAAACTACCTAATCATGTATCATCTTTCCTGTGTCTTGAAAATTACATAGCAGGATATATGATGCCAGATCAATTATTATAAACCATATTAGACAGCCTATATTATAAACACAGGATTAAAAACATTTGTGCTTTATTTAAAAGATAATTTACACTTATTCCTTCATTTCCACTCTTAATTTTCAGGCAGAAGAAAAAGCCCCCCAAGCCCTCCAGATCTTTTCCAGTTACTTTCTGACTGTGAATTCATTCTTCATCTTCATCTGAAAACATTTGCTTTTAAACAGTGATTCACTTAACTGCAACAGGGAGGCCAGTGTGGCTAGAGGTAGTCCTTCACAACATCTGAAAGTGAAGAGAAATAAATAAAAATACAAAAATAAATAAGAACAAAAATACCCCACCCCTTGTCCCAAATCAAACCGCCCTTACCATCTCTAGATCTTCAGCCACCCTTAGGTACATGTCACTGATAACCACACACCCAGAGCTTTTAGGAAACACTCTAACATGGGGATATCTGTAATCTGAAAATCAGTGTTTGTGATTTTCGTGTGAAATGGCATGATCAACCTTTGATCTGTTGACTGCTTGTCTGTGGTCTTCTTACAGATGATTTTTTTATACATTAAAAACACAGGCAAGAAATTCTGTAGTAATTACATTCTGAGGCAATCGGTATGCCTTTTTAGGGCATCCCAGAGAATTATGTTAGCTCTGGGAGCTGTGTAGTAATGATTTGATATATAGGGAGTCAACCTCAGTGTCTAATGCTTTATAATAAATACTTCAGAGAAGAAAAGTCAGGGTAAACTACATAGTTCATTTTACTGGCAGCAAGCTACAAAAGGCTAAATCAACTGGTGGTTGTGTATGAGAAGGATGTGGTCTAAATAGATTTTTATGTCTGGGCAATCCCTCCTAACAGGAAGGTTCTTAGCTGTCATTGCATCTTACACGCAATGTTAAAACAGCGGTAATATTGACTGACCCATGTCTGCTCCATAAAAGCTTCCAAACTAAGAAAGGGTGAGCATGAATTCCTGCAGAAACTTTATCCTGACTGGTAGAGATCACTTACGAGATGCTTTCCTGGGAGTTTTTAAAATAGGAGCAAAGCTTTGTCCCACCTTGATGAGCAGAGGATCTATCAGCATGCAGCTGTCCCGAACAGACCTCTCTGTCCATCCAGTTACAGTGGCAGACATCTCCATGGTACAGGCCTGATGTATCCAAGGCTGGTGCCAGGATATCTTTATGTCTCATACTTGACAAGAGGAAATTAAAACCTCTAATGCTTGTCTTGTCTTGTTTACGCCATCTGAGGCAAAGGGGTTTCTCCTTCAAAGGTTTAATCCTGAAGATATTAGTCATGTATAGCTCCACAGACCAAGTAAAGCTCACAGGAGCCAGAGATAAGCCACTCCCAGCTGGAGCCTCTGAACTCCAGAATGATAAAAAGAAGTGAATAAAACTGAGCCAAAACAGACCATGTACAGACAATATAGCTATTTCCATATTTTTGCAGAACTACACCTCTACCTAAAGGCTGTGATTTAAAAGGAAGAAAAAGGAGGGAGAAAATCTGAGCTGCCAACAGCTATTGTTTCAGAAGCAATGAAAGTGAGTGAGAAGTCTGTATGAGTAAAGCCTTGTGTCTGGCACTCAGGTATTGCAGTGGCAGAGGTAGCCCGACAATACAATTATGGGGGCCGTGAAAGGAAAGAAGTAGTGCTGGAAAAGAATCTTCATAACTTTGACCTGAGGCTCAATGTTTAGCAGTCAGGAGCAACCCAGCTCTCAATTTCACCCTTGCTTTGATCATCACAAATCCTCTTGTTCTCAGTCTCCATGCACGCCTTCATTATAAGCTATTGTTGTCATGGTGACACCTGCACCATCTTCACCTCTTTTCCATTTTATATTCCTCTCCTTCTTCAGTATCCTCTGCCTCAATTTCTTATTTAGCTATATCAGTCTGTGGAACTGCATGTCACTTACCCTCATACTGCATGCAAAGCAACCTCCCGTAATTGTATCTTCGCTCTAGGGACTTGGGTTGATTGGGCTGTGATTCTATCATCTCAGTTGTCATATCTGCTTTGTGATTTTCTGTAAGGAGCTTATCTGAGTCAACTGCAAGCTAGGTCTGTTTAATTTAGCCCACAATTAGCATAATTATAGTGCTAAATAATAAAATATTCATAGGACTTTTTTCCTGGATTTTATTAGGACAACAGTTTTTTCTTATGTCTCATTTTAAACACAATACAGAGGACTACACCATGTGTTCATTCTCCTGTATACTATTTTTGATTGTAGGTGGCAGTGGCTGTCCTGGAGGCAGACAGAAATCACTTTGGAGCATAACCTGCTCATGGGTAACATTTTTCTCCTAAAATTTATCAGCGAAAGCAGCGGGATTTCTCTCTCTCTTAACACATATATACATACATGCATTTCCTATCTTCCAAAACTAGAGACTTTCTCACTATCCATGGAAACTTTTAATCCTTCTGGGATCCTGCTAAAGTGCCTACTCTTAGTGATATCTTGCTGCAGTGAGTACACAGGCTAATTATACCTTATCAGTGGGGTGGGAAAAAAGCCCTCCTTTTTCGAGGAATAAATTG
The DNA here is from genome assembly GCA_013401275.1 of Pandion haliaetus. Classification (NCBI taxonomy): domain Eukaryota; kingdom Metazoa; phylum Chordata; class Aves; order Accipitriformes; family Pandionidae; genus Pandion; species Pandion haliaetus. The sequence goes on from VYZV01019730.1 coordinate 13,100, forward strand.
TGCTATCAGCACAGACATTGCACAGATATCTGCCTCTTTCACAAGCACAGACAAAGCAATAGAAGACTTTTTACTGTCTGGTTTGTCTGTGCTGCTGTCTTGTACGCATACAGGTGTAACAGGAATACTGCAACAGTCTAGCAACCAGGAACTCTCTCACACTTAGACAGATGCAGTCAGGCCATTAGCTACAGTGAAAACACATTTGGGTTTAATTAAACCCAGTGGCAATTTGTCACCATTGAACAAGAGTGCTGGATGTTTTTTCTCAAGACAGAATGTCCCACAAAGATGAGTTATTTGGTGTCTGTAAGCCATGGAGAAAGACTTCAAGACAAAGCTTAAATCAACTGCTTGTTTTAAGCAGGCTTTATGGGGAGATGTAATAAAATGTGCTCACCCCTGTCCTCCATGCAATGTAAAAGCAATGGAAAACTGTAGGGTTTGAATCAGCCATCAAGCAGTGCCCACTTCATTCTCTCAATGGAGCAATAAGATTTATACTGACATAGAAAAATAAACATTGCTGCAGTGTTGATACTATCTGTCAGAGACAAACTCCAATCTCCAATGCAATCCCACCCTTCCTAATTAAATGAGCTAGAGCTGTATGTATAGTAGGTTCATTTTCACCCTTTGCCTGCTATGACATGTTCAAAAGCCTTGGAAATCAATGGGAGGTTTTTCCATCAATTTCCAGCTGGCTTGTGATCAGACCTGCAGTGTTCAATATGTTCAATATCAAAGCACATACTGGAGTGGTTATCTCTGTCCACAGTGAATAGAACTGTACCAGGAAGCTACATATTTAGTCTACTTATGACACAGGAGATATGATCACCTTCACTGACAGCGAGATGTGTCATGTCATCTCTTTTTGCCTCAGTTTACATTGTTAGATGGTGATCACCGTCTTTTCTGGTGATGTGCTTTGTCACACACAGGTGGAAAACTCTGTTTAGTCATGAACTATAATCAACATTAGCCTGAAGAATTCATGCAGAGAATCTGCTAGAGTTAAGGCATTGCTCATATGCCATCACAGTTAATGCCTGTGCTGGGTGAAGTGGGAATGGATCTGGTCTCACATTAACAGTCAGAAAGGACATGTGCTGAGGAACCCTATGCAAATACAGGCCTGGGGCACCTTCATCCCTGAACTGGTTCTACATGAGCCAGTTGTACCACTGGAGGAGTCACTGCATGGGAATATCAGAGCTGGTCCCTGCCTCTATTAATGTGGATTTGGGGACAGAACAGCCCTGAAGTTGTATGTGCTCCCGACTCTGCCTCACCCTGCTTTTGGGTAATCCACTTAATGAAAGACTGGGTAAGGACAAGTCTTCGCAAAGGGCTGTGGAAAGATGGGCTGTGGAAGGCCAGCCCTGGATTATCACAGCAGCAAAACTGCATTGCAATCTGGTGGCTTTGATCACTGTTGTTGTGAGGGAAATATTTGTACATGATTATATAGTCATTGTAGTTGCCTTCACCAGTTTCTAAGAAGCATGAGCAAGACTATCAAGAAGAAAAAACATGGGCCAGAGCCAACATGTAGATAGAACTAAGGTTCATACCTACACATGGAATCACAGGAAGGGGATAAGACCAGGAGACTAGCAGGTACAAAAATATAACCTACACCAGTATCTTGACATACTCCTCACACGTCCCCTAATCTGGCTTTTTGTACCTCCTAGCCTTTGTACCTCCCCTTGCTTCTCATGCCCTAGTGCATCTCCTCACCAGCAGTCATTTTTGGACCACCTTTAGCTGCAGCTGCCCTGCAGTGTGTTGCTTAGGCAAGGTAGTGACCACAGAGATGGCAAAGGGAGCACAATCAGCCAGAGGATAACTTCTCCAGTGCTGAGAGATTCCTGGAGCAAAAAGGCAGAGTATCAGCAGTTGTCTGGCCCTGGATTGATTTAGCTGTCCATGAACAATCCTGGGGGAGCTGCCTTGAGAGTTCTATTGCTGAGCCATGCTTTGTATTGCTCAGACACAGCTCCAGATCTTGTCTAGTAACCTCCTAAGAGGCCAATACAAAATATTTCTTTTGGAACTGACACACTTAATTTGTCAATTTATTTTTAAAACCACTCAGTTTAATTTTCTTCTTGAAGGCTAGTTTCCCAGTCACCTTAATTTCTGCCAAGAACAACTTAACAGAAATTCTAGGTGTCCCAAGAAACACCTGCAAAGTATATGCTGGAAATCCTTGGCAAGGTCTTCCTCTAAGTGAAGTCAGTGGTAAACAGCTCCTGTAAAATCACTGCTCTGGTGATGTCAATAGATGTTCTATGTTCCCTCTTGATTGCATCAAAACCAGGATGAGTTTAATGCTTGTCTGAGCTATCATAGGCTGCAAGTAAAGAGGTTCTTTACAGAAAACAGAGAGATAAAACAGTATTATAGATGTTACAACAGCAACCACAACAAAAATTGGACAAAAGCAGCTTCTCACTGAAGAGAAAACACTCATCTTACACTCTTAAGCAGGGGAAATATCCATCAGATGGAGCAAAGTCAATTGACTGGCATTTATACTTGATGCAAGTCCAAACACCACAGTGTTACCTGATTTTCAAACTGAGAAGAAAGGCACACCAACGTAAGGCAGAGATTAGGGGCTCAGAAATGAATCCATTTGGTAAGTTTGGGGGTGGTACAGAAAAAAGAAGTCAAGTACAGCATGATTGGATAGCACAGATAAAGGTATTAAGCAAATTTTGTCTGGTTTTACTTTTTTCCTCCTTTTCCCCTTCTTGGAATTCTGTTACATCTCTAGATGATGTCTCTGTGGGAACAGAAGGTGTCCAATGCAAATGAGATGGGCTGGTGGTAAGTAATAATAATCACAAAGGATAAAAATTAGCAGCTTTTATTATTTCAAATTATAATTACCTGGTTACTCTTCAGTAATTGCGTCTGTTACTTAAGACAGGACAGAATGAGGCTATTGTGGTTCACTTTATTTAAAATCATTAGAGGGATTACACATTTTAAAGACTTCCAAACCCAGAAACACCAAGACGAAACAGTTAGTTTAATCTATAAGCAAAGTAAAACATTAATCACTGGAAAGAATGTAACTGCAAACAATGCTGAACAACACTATTCTTCATGAAGCGCCACAGATGATGGTACACAGATAAACAAGAGAGACACATTTTACAGTTAGGTTCAAATGAGGCATGGAGAAGACATCAATAGAGAACTACTATGACTAATTCAAGAAGACCTGAAGGTAATATAAGTCAAGTGACAGGATCACCACGGGTTATTTGATACTGCAAATCTGCTTGGTTTTAATTTTTTTTTATTTATTTATTTTAATTGCTTTTCTGCTTCTATTTGTATTGATTTATCATAGTAACACTGTAATACCTCCAGGTAAACATTGGATGAAAGTTTCATTATGTGAAGCTACTGTCCCTCAGTCATAGTGACCAAAGGATAACACTGCATGAGTTAGTTTCACAGAGAAAGAAACTCAGGCTAAGGTAAATCAAGTGACTTGCCCATACACTGCTAAGCAAAGAATTCAAGAACTTTGTTCTACACAGGGCTGCGATCCCTGGCAATGATGGCAAAGCTGAACTTACACCTTCTCAGAGAGCCATCAGGGGTAGAAATTGTTTCAGGTTATTTTATTTACCTCCCTAAACTGCTTTCACACTCTGTTCTTTTTATCAGAAAAGCACTTCATACTTGCACTTCATACAGAGCTGCATGGAGGACAAAGGGTATATGTATTTCTCTAAGTCAGTCGCTGGAGGCAGTGGAAGGGGAGCAGAAAGCACAGAGGCAGAAACTGAAAAAGCGAAGTAACAATGGCACGGATTGCACAGAAACATACCAGTGGTGAATGCTCCCTGTTTCTTTACGGTGTAAGTTTGCCTCTTGTTTCCCACAATCAGTGTAGGTGTTCTACACAAGAACTAAGAGCAGCAAATGGACAGGCCACTTTAGTTCCAACAAATGGCATTACTAATATAACACAGTGTCACCCTATTTGTGCTTACAATCCAGTCATCGATTAATTGTCTTGATGGTATTTGCTGTAATACGCACTGGGAAACTGGGAGTTTCCCTGCAACCTTGGCAAACCTCACTGTGCAATTAGCATTGCTTGCTTTTACTGCCAGTTTTTAAACATTCCCATTTCTAATACATTTCAGACTGCTCCAATACATAAGGTAGACACTTTTCTTCCAGCAGTTCAGGGCCATGTGCCAATAGGATTCACTTCTAATGACTTGGGAATATAGACCCTGTTAACAGCAAGAGTTGAAATGCCACACCTCCTTGTATTTCACTCTTCACTAATGAATTCAGGCATCTGCAAGGGAAAACTCATATTTAGTTCTTGATTTTAACTACCTGCAGGATGAGAACAACCACCAAGCCTGAATTCTTCTATATTCTTAAAAAGCGTGAAGTAGTGCAGAGAGTCTCTAACGATACTGCCTTCCTCCTGGTCACCCAGGTGCTAAACACTTTACTTTCTTGGACAGTCATTAAAAAGGTGTTTGTTAAAACACACCATCACATTTAAATTTCATCATTGTCCTGGATACCTTGGGGACAGACTTTAGAGCAACTCATGGAACACATAGTGTATTAATTAGTGATATTTTTTAACCCATGTAAATCAGCAATATTCTTACTAATTTTACTAAGTTAATCAGCTGCCACTACCACAGTTACACAGAAAAAGCTGTGATCCAGTATGTCTGTCCTAGAAAGGATAAGTGGGACAGTGATGAAAATAATTTCTGTGGTATTTATTTTATTTACCAAAAGCATTGCAATGCAGATATAATCCTTTCCTTTTCAACATTTCCACTAAAACACTGGTCTAAGGTCATGGTGAGCTGTTTGCAGAAGTATATTAAATGGTTGTCAATTAAAAATTTGAAAAAAAGTGTATCAGAAACCAGAAGGTCAGAAACCTGAGGTCTGGCAGCAGCTCAGTGGTTTAAAACACTTTGAAACAGCTGTTCTAGAGACACAAAGTGTATGGTCTCAAGCCTGAACAAAGCTGTTACCGTATTGTATTTCACTCTCAGGAAAAGATAGCACTGCCATTACCAAAGATATGTGGAAATAAACAAGAATCTCTATGAAGATCTTCTAGCTATTTCCATTGTAGCTATTTGTTCATAGTACTAGAAATCATTGTGTCAGTCTTCTTTTAAGAGCAGTTTTCTATGCTCTCAGGCCCTTGGCACCCCACCTAGTAGGCTATTTCTGAGGAGAGGTTGGCAGGACTTTTGTTGTTACTGAATCCAAGCACCCTGCAAGAAGGAAAGCTGGGGTTACAGGCTCTAGCTTTCTGATTACCTCTGTAGGTTGCTGAGGACCCCAGGAAAGTTGGAACAGCAGATCAGCAAGGAATCCCAATATGGCTCTTCTGAAGGGGAAAGACTTTTCTTTAAGAACATCCTCTACATGGGGAAAGATTCACATATCTGAATTTTCACCCAGCCAACTCAGATTACCAGTAAAAAGAAGGAATAAACAAGGTTAGGAAAATGCAAAGATTTCCTCATTCCTTGAAAGGTTCCCTGCACAGCCTGATTTTCCGTCACACGTTAAGAGCCATCTCTCTACCTGCAAAGCACATGCTTCATTAAACACAGTTCTACCACATTTTACTCTGTGCTTCATCTGGGAAACTCTAGCCCCTGTGCCACCTGTGTGCCATTTTCCATTACCTGGCATATTGCATGGCAGCACACAACCGGTAATTGCCCCTGTGTGGTAAGAGGAAGTTGGTGACTCTGGCTTTGCTACCACAACTTGCTCCTGCACTTGGGCCAAGTACAGTTGTGGGATTAGAATAAAAGCTCCCCAGATGATGACTGGCTGTTTTCCAGACACCTTGCACTGCTTGACTGGCAGAACACAATAGAAAACCTGGCTTTCCATAAAGGAAGGTAAATAGAAACAGAAAAACTTGGTGTGAGAACAATGTGGTTGCATTAAATTCTGTGATGAATTGTACCCTTTGGATTGCATTAACTGCTGGACACTGAACAGAAGTTTAAGGACATGGATTGTTTTTCATTTCTTACTGTGGGAGAAAGTTTGCCATTATTTTCTCACCTCTTAAACAGCAAGAGTTGAAAGAGATGTATACCTTTTTTGACTGCAGTGAACTTGCATCTCTAAAGTGAAACCTGATTTGTGTATTGAATGAAGCAAATGAACATGTAAGCAATCATTCCTTCTTTTGTCTAGGATCAGCAGAAAATAAACCCCAGTTTCAGATTCAGAAGGAATAAAATCTGTCTTAAATGAGCAATTAAAACCACTGAAATCTAGAAGAATTGTGTGTGAGAGAAGATAAAGGAAACCAGAATTTTTTTTCTTCCTATTTTTGCACCTATAGAAGTGATATCCAGTTGCTGAATATTGACAGAAGCATTTGTTTAATGAAAAACTGAAAAATAGCTGTTTAGCTTTACAGAGTTCCCTTTGCAATTTCTCAACCCATGTTATTTGAAATTTTCAGCACAAGCATTAGCTCAAAAAAACCCCCAAAACACTGAAGCAAAAATGAAGAGTGGAATTTACTAGATTGTTCATCAGAAGAATATGGAATGCTTAAAGGAAAACCAAATGAGAAATGTTTTGCTGATTAGGCGAGACTGGAGGAGGAACATGAGCCTATTTCCCCCCAGGTTTGCCAACATGGTTCCAAGAGGTGGGAACTGGCCTTCCTGCACTCGGCCATGAGGCTGCAGCTCCCCCAAACCTAAGCCAAGCCACTCCTCACAGTGGTTTTGCAGGTAGGCACAGGCTCAGTTGCTTCCAAGATACAAAATGTACAAACACCATGAGTGAAGGCAAGAGAGCAAACTTAAATGATGGTTTTGAGTGATTAAATTGCTTTTTGAGTGATTGTTTTTCTTGAAAAGAAAGTTGTTTGTTTTTTCTTTTACTCTCCTCACATTCAGAATCTTTTAATGGACTGATTTTTTCATATAAAATGGTGGATTCGGCTAGTTGAAGTATGTTTACATGCACCTCTACAAGAAGTTCTCCTATAACTTGCATGTTAGAAAATGAAAACGAAAGATTGCTCAGATAAAAACCAAAAAGACAGTTCTTCCTGCATTCATCTTCTCTGTGGCTAGATGCCAGAAAGTTAGTCCTTTCTACTCTTGCTGTCTTCTTCCTGCTTGGTTTTCAAGTGATAGGGACATTAGTGCTAATTTTAAAGGGCACGATCACATCTCTGGAGAATATCCTGGAGCAAGGTGCAAGCAAGAGTTGTGCCTTAAAACATCCATTTGAGATTACTAAGGGTATTTTTCCTCCCCTTACATAGGAGAAGAGAGATGAAGAGTTAGAGAACAGAGCACCAGCTTAGCTTTCCTATATAGCTGTAAAAAACAGGCATTAGTGTTGAAGTAAAACCAATCTATAAAATGACTGCACCTGAAATCTGTACTCAGTTTTGAGCAGTTTGTGAGGATACATAGGCTGTGCAGTAGTGTACATTGGCTGAGAATAACACAGCAACTGTACTGAAGAACAACATTCACAGTTGTACATAGCTTTCTTCCAAGCTCTTTAAGCCCATTGCTGTGTATTTCAGACATTAGATCCAGAAATGCAAAAAATAAAAGCTGTTGCTCTGGGTGCTGTGCTTTGCCCCTCACTCACCACTATTATGAAAAGCTGGATTTTAAAAAAAGGAATGATACAGTTCCAAAGAATTAATAAACGTTCATCCCCTCCTCTTCCTTTTACCATCATCACTTAGGCATGTAGAAAGCGTTCAGTGCATATTTGGAGACAGTTTTGAAAGTTGTCAGTGAATTCTTGATTTCTGTTTAAAGCTGTAAAGTAGCCTGCAAACCTTCCCCTATTTTCCTCCAACCCAAAATGTTAGCAATCAATTACTGTCCTAGAAGCCATAAAGCAGACCCACTCAAGCCAGACAATGGTGTATAATCCATCATATATCCATGCAGCCAAAGTGAAAGGAAAAGAGACACAAAGTCAGAACTGGACTACAGTTTTAAAACCTATCAATGTTTAATTTTTTTTCTTTGAACTTAACGACCAAGCATGATAGTACATTATTTCTTTCCTGCAATGGAGTTCTACCAAGTTCTATCAAAATGTTGAAAATTAAGAATTCCTCTTCATTTTTTCAACAATATGTCTGGCCCAGTGCAGGAAGGCAAGCAACATAGCAAGAGCTTGTGGAGCTGCATTTTATCTTTTCTATAAATCTAATTAAATGTATGAGTCTGAGAGATGTGAAGTGCTGTTCTTGGTACTTTTTATATTTAGTAATAACTATACCTAATCACAGTGTACCAAGGCTGGAACAGTACTGTGTCAGGTGTTACAGAAATCAAGAGAAAAAAGACTTGATTTTACACTGTAGTTGTAATTTTCTGATTTCAGCACTGTTATTCCTGGCATCCTCCAAAGTCAGCAAGAGAATAATCACATGCAGAGAGTTTCGGCTGTTTTACCAGTAAAATGACAAGAGGCCAAAAGAGTATTTTTTTCTGTCTAGCAGGGAAAAAAACAGATCTTTTAGAAATATGTGGGATGATAGCGTAGTCTTGCCACAGGAAAGTTTAGCTTAAAGTTCAAATGTTGTTAGCCATGCATGTCTTCTCAGTATCAATATTAAATACATACTTGTGTCCCTGGGCTCACTTTAAACAGGGGAAAATACCATCTATGGAAGAACCAGTGCATACTATCAAATGCACTGAGAGAAGTCTTAATTACAAGCTCTTCTCAGACCCAGAAAATACATTGCTATGGTCTTGAAAGAGCAGGCTCTGAAGCTGATACAAGCTTGTAGAGAAGAGCCACCTCTAGCATAGTACTATGTCAGCATGAGTACTTGGGCAAATGGTATCCTGTGTCCTATAGCAGGATGTTTTTGTGCTGTTCCAACAAACACACTCCTGTCAGGTCTTGAAAGCATATGCAGGGTGACCCAACATGTGTGGTACAGAGAAGCCCAGAACTGTTTGTGCATGTGTGATGGTATGAGCTTGTATGTATGTAAATGTACATTCACATAGACTTCACTAGGATACTTCTTGTCCCTAATATAAAGTATAACCTTTCAACACAATTGCCTGAAATGGACTGTGACCCTTCCAAAGAAAATATTATAGAAAACTTCCTTCTGCATATTAACTAATGCATTACCCGCAGGAGACCAGGAGGAGAAGGAATAAAATGCCTTAGCACATGTAGTCTTGACAACAATGACTGCATTGCCTTTTGAGGCTCTCATTGATTGTGCTGACAAGTGAGCAAGTAAGGGAGACTGCAGTGTTCCCAGCTGGGTGGAACTGCAGGTGAAGGTGAGGGAGGAAGAAACATGGGGCGTGTATCCTTGAAGAAAAGGGAATTAAATAAACCTGTGTACAGGGAGAAATACAGCATGAATCACAGTTGGAAATACTGTGTTGTCCTGAGGGAAAAAAAAAAACAAAACAGAAAAAAAAAAAAGGGGTGTTTTCAACTTTGCTCAACCAAGTTTTAAAGAAACAAGATAATTTAAGATTAAATTGTTTCTAGGGTTCCAGTAGTTTCCATTGCTATTTCCCCTGAATCTTTCAACTCTGGTTTTGGAGCTGCAGGTGCTGACAGCTCTAAGAAAGGCTACCTGCTTTCCAGTGCGTCTTTATAAGAAAGGCTTTTTTTAGGGAGTGAATAAGGAGTTTTGCAAGACAAGAAGGAAAGAGTACATAAAAGGAGGAAAAAAGCAAATCAAGAGGTTTGTTTAAAGTGCATGCATATTTCTTCTGAAGTATTCAACTGCTAAACAGCTGACAGACTTGCCACTTGACCTGCCAACTATTCTTTACTCTACAATCCTATACTTTAGAAAAACACAGTTTGAGGGAATTCTGTCACCCTATGTATATTTTCCTTTCTTCTCAGAGAAAGAGGTATCATTGGTGCCTTTAATGACATTTCAAAAACAGTTAGGTCTTGGCTTTTGAACAAATATTTTTGAGAGTGCCAGAGATCCTAACACCACAAAGGAAGGTTAAATAAAATTCATAAAAGTCTTTGTGCTCTGTGAAGAGCACACACAGATACACACTTTACAGAAATGCATACCACAGGACTGAAAAGCAAAAAGAAAAAGGATAGTTGTATTAAATTCAGAAACAAACCTTAACTATAGAACAAAAAGCCTGTTAGATTTATTCCAACAAAGCTGAGTCTAGTATAACAATACAAACTAAGTTCCAGGGAAGTCCATCTCTGGTTAGTATAAGATGTCAGAATCCAGCATATTAGCCTATACCTGAGTGATACGTGATGCAACTGAGGAGAAACATAAATCTTAGAGGCATAGTAACTGAAGGGGCACAAACATTTTTCTACATACCTCAGACCTGGATTTGACCCAAGGAAAGGATATCCCACTAAATAAATATCTAAGAAAGAAGAGAAGCTTTGGGCACAAAGACTGTACTTTCTTCAAATACCATCACTGTAATTAATTCAAAATAGCATTGGGAGACTTGTAGAAATTATTTACAAATGCCATCCCAATACTGAAGACCCAGGTCCACACCATTCATGTGGGTAGCCTACGTTCACTAACGGTGTACTTCTGAAGTCAATAGGGGTGCTCACATGATCCCTTATAACATGCAGGAGGCAAGGTTCATAGGGAGAGATACTGTTTTTCCTTAGCCAGTTGACGAATCTGGCATTCCAAGTTTTTCATGTAAACACCCCTTTTTATATCTGTCCAAGCGAATAAACATTTGCAAGACAAGATTCTGATAACGTGTCAGATAACTTCAACAAGGTTAAAAGGTATTGACAATAATTGCACTAAGAATTCACAATGTCCAGATGTGAGTTTAAAAATTACATGAAACAAATTCATTAAGGAACATATGACCTGAACAAAAACAGGATAAAGAATGACAAGTATGTAATGTCAGTATGTAATGTAACTACAACGGCATATTAAGATACCTGGCAAGTACATAGGCAGAACACTGGAAAGGAGATGATTGTTATCTGAATGGGACAATTGCTGATGACGTTCCCCAAGAGGCAGACTTTCAGGCCACTGAAAAATGTTAGCATTTCATTCTGGTTTACCTGTGTGGATACTGCTAAATTGAAGAATTTCCAAGTTAAACTGGTTCTATGAGAGGTTTGGACAGAGTTTTCCCTTCTAAATCACTTCAGAAATTTAAGAACCATAAATTAGTTCCGTGCCTGCATCTGTAGAGTAGACATTTGATTTTTTTCTTTGGGGAGCAAGTTTCTTGGAGAAATAGAGCAGAAGGGTTTTGGGATCCAAACACAGCACATGAGAACAAAGGGACAAATAGGTTGCAAATTTTGTTCTTTCTCTTGAGGAATGTAAGGTTACACCGATGCAATTTTGAGCTGCCTTGTCTTGGTTTATCTGAGTATACTCTGACTAAAGAGATCATATTTGCTTGCCAAAAATAGTAGAATGATTTTGCACCTTTTCTTTTGGCAACCAGTCCCTAACTAAGTCATCTCACAAAACAAGTTTTGAGTATTTTTGAAAATTATCTAATTAAATTAACTTTGGCTCACATCCCACGTAACAATACAGAAAGAGACCAATATGACTGCAAAAAAGCTCCAGATGGATAGAACAGTGAAAAGGGAGCTATGAATTTTAGGGGGAAGGAGAAAATTTCTGTGTGGAGCTCAACTAATACAAACCTTTATGTTTATTCACTGCAGCAAGAATTACATGATTTCATAGGCACATGGATAGCAATATGGAAATATTCAGCACAGTAGCGATGTCCAGATAAAACAGATTTGACAGACAAAGACATCACTCAAATGTAATTGCTTATTTTGGGGATCAGATGACAGCAACATTTCAGTATGTACATGCTGTATCTCACAAGCACAGTTGTGTGCTGATGTTGTACTAAGACCTAACATTCTTCTTGATAATGTTGTGGAAGAACACTCACAGTGTGCCTTTAAAGGGTGCTTTCTCTGCTCCACAGATACTAAGAGAAATAACCTCTTCAGAAGGCTCTAAACCCAGAGGCTTTTCACCACCCTCAGAGGAGTTTTATTTTACATAAATGAAAAAGCATACATCATCCTGCCAAACAACACACACTTTTATTTTTCTGTATCCATAGGCAGACTGGCACAATGTCCAACTCCTACACCTGTCTTGCTTTCTTCCAGGGGAACTGGTGTCAGCTGCTTAAAAACTGTAATATAAAATTAATAGCTAAGCAGGAATGCTAACTTAGACATAAGGAGATAAGCAGATAAGGAATCACAGAAGTGCGATAAAACATCAAAGAAACACACACAGGCATATAATTTAATTATTATATTGTACAATCTTTGATGTGGAGACTTTATGTTTTACCCTATTCTTTCAATAGAAAAAATATAAATAAGTAGATCTTGTTACTACTTTCATAAAAGAATCTCCTTCTGGTGTCAGATAATGACAGCACTTCAGAGGATCACGCCTGAGCTGAAATCGGTTTACAACCTCCTGTGCTTGGTTTTTGTGACCTTTGACTTGCCAGCTTTTCTTTTGTTTAAGCTGGCCTCTGCAATGGGAGGCACTTTCCACCCTGAAAGGACAGGCTTGCTTGCGTTCAAAAGAGTGTGCAGCCGTTCAGACTCTGCCCCAGTTACTTTGTCCTGAAAGAATCCATGCCACTGAAGGATTGCTGCTCCCTCAGTAGTCTGCTGCATTATGTTTCAAGTGACTCATGCTTTAAGTAGTATATCCAGCAGTCCAGGTCAGGGCAGGTGGGATATTCCAGTTTGGTATTTTCTTAAAGAAAGCCAAAAATACTATTGAATGCAGAGTGGCATAGCATTATTAACAAGCCTCCTTCTTACAGTAGGTGGTTACCTGTTGCACCTACCACAATTGCTCACTACAGCACACAAAACCAAGTCATGGCAATTAACAGTGACTAACTCAATCCCTTTGGTTTAATGAGTGATGAGAATAAACCTCAGTGGTAGTTGTGCTGTAGTCTAATGATCTAAAGTAACATGCAAAACAAGGTTTTTAGGTAAGTATTTGTTAGGCTGACTGGTATCACTGAAAAAAGTCCTTCTCCAGCTTGTGGGCCTCAAAACGTTTCTTCAGACTGTGGCTCTAAATCTGCCTTTTTTTTTGTCTACTAACCATGGATGTTACTCATTCTAATAAAACACATCCCTACCACCCACAGAGTTTGTCTTGTAAAAAGGTTCTGTGCAATATTCTTGCTTATGAAACTCCCTTGATTCTTCCAAGCACTCTAACACCACAAGGATCACTGGAGTCCTTTTTGTCTTTCTGCTAAAATAACATACTCCATCATAGCAAGGCATGGTTTACAGCCAAAAGTAGCATCTTTTATTGAACTGACCAGTATAGCTGAGGAAGAATACCAACTACAGATAAGTTCTTTGGCATATAAATGTTGCTCAGGGTGCTTAACTTGATAAATCAGATACAACATGATCCTTCCACTTAGGAAAATGATTCTGAATGCACGATCATAACCAGTGTCACTTTTATTCAGCTGTCAGCTTCCCTCAGTAGTGTTTGGACTGACTACATCAACATGTTATTGTTCCTTTGGTTCTTACTCTCAAAGGGAATTTGTCTGGAATCCTCATTTACATACTATTGTACTGGCACATAATTTGTATTTTATTTATACGTACCCTCAAACTTTTTTCTGATTGTCTCACAAGCATTTACATTACAGCACTCCAAAGAATCAGGAAAGTAGTTTTAGTATTTCCCTAATCACAGAAGTAAAAACAGAGAGATTCAGTAATATGGCCCAAATCACAACATAAACCCATGACAGAGCTGAAAACAAAACCTGTGTTCTCCTGGCTGGGTCACCAAATCCCTAGAGACATCTCATTAAGGCTGCTTTGCAATCAAAGGTATGATTGAACCAGAAATAGAAACACACAGATTCACTTTAATCTCATTAAGAGGTCTAGGAACACCAGATGAACTTTAGCAAAGGCAATGCAAGTCAGCTATGGACTATGAGTGGTTATTTACATTGCTAGCTTGCACTAATGTCTCTGGTGCTGTACAATCTGTGTTGAAAAACAAGCAAAGCTAGGTCCGTAAGGGCTGAAATAATCCTTCTGACTGTGGTTACACATAGCTGCAGTCCACTCCTACATGTTTGATGTCTACCTTACAAACAGAGCTTGAGCCTAGCTCTCCCTCAAGATTAACACTTATTTTCCATCCACCTCTCACAGGAAGAAGAATGAATCCATAAAGTAGCTTTTTCAAGCACTGTTAGTTTTTCAAGCACACTGTTCCTGTCACATCCTAATCAGCATTAGAGCAACTAACTAGTTCATTACTGGTGAGCTGTGAATCGTGAATGGCTGTTGTTTAGTATCAGAGGGGCTCTATGGCAAATCCACGCAGTGAACAACAATCTGTCATATGGACTGAGAATGCACCAATAGCTTTGCAGTTTCTTTTGGTAGCATTGCATGTAAAAGCAGTTGTAAAGGACGCAACTGCTTGGAAGGACCATCAGGCAGGAAATTCCTGTATGGGGAAAGCCCTGGACAGAAAAGAAAATCACACTCAGCAGTTGTAAGGAGGAAAGAGTCAGACTGACCAGAACTGAATGTATTGGGCTTGCTTACCTTTCTGCCAGTGTTCATTCATATTTACACCATGCATTTTCTCAGTGAGGTTTCTCTGGAGCTGCAGCTGAATGCTGGAGCCAGGAACACATTCCAGGCGAGAGGCTGCAGGCTTCTTTCTGTCAGCATTGAAAGCACCACTGACAACATAATTCAAGTTTCAGTGCAATCCTTCTGCTACCTTGCACTTCACTCTTCATCAGGAAGCAAAACCCAAGAAAGGGGATGGGTGTTGGAGATATTTTCCTTTTGCGTATTCATCCATCTACAACATCAAACCCTTTAATGAATAGCTATTCAGAGCTGGATGGCTTTGCCTTTGAACTAACTGCTGGCATGCCAAAGGATTTGTTAGATGTTCAGGTGATTTAGAGTCTTTCCTGCAGAGGTCCTGCGTACAGCTCCTAATTGGAATACAAATCTTTGACCTCTGTCACTTCTCAAGGGTTCCTGGTACACAAAGATGGGGAAGGAAAGAAGAAAGAAAGAAAGGAAGAAGGGTTGTGATGGTGGCAGAAGGAGGCTGGGATCAACAGCCAAATCTCTTTTCATTTTATCCCCCTGGTCATATTGCACATTTTTATCTGTTCTGGCAGTGCAAAGGGTGGAAGTCATGATTAGTATGTAGAGTCTAAAGGAAACTCTGAAGTCAGATGAGGCTTGCTAATGTTAGTGAAACTTTGGCTGAGTAATTTGAGTACAGGGGAAAAACGTCCTAAAAAGCAGTTTCTTCCTGATTTCAAAGCTTTCAACCAATGGTACCTACAAATTCTTTCATGTAGCACCCTCAGCAACAACCTAGGCACGCTCAGAAAACATGGTATGACTATCCAGAATGCTAGCTAATGACTTGTAAGCAAAAGAGCACTCTATAGAGGGAACAAGCCAGAGGCTGCCACCAAATAGTTACTGTCAATTTACTTACAGATAAGAATTTCAGTTGGGAGACACAGAGCATAAATCATGACCCTTCTGGGAAATGACAGCTGAAAGATTTTGCTTAGGCTGGTTTTGATATTATTCCTTCTCTAATGTAGGATTATATATGCATTAACAGCAAAATTGTAATTCATTCAAGTCTCCCAATGTCTACGAATCATTTTAAGTGTAATTTGGGAATATGTTGATGGTTTTATGATAGCATGGTACCCATCCAAATTATTATTAAACTCATACTTGCAGAGACTGCTGAAGAAAGAAGAGTAATTTTTCTGCAAAAGATGATGCTTGGGTTGTTCCTTTAGCAATTAGTCATTTAGGAGCATCTCACTGTGCACTAAGGCATCAAATAAATTGGTGCTCACTAATTTGGACTCTACTGAGAACTGAACATTGAGTAGCTCAGACTGTCATTATGTCCCCTTTGATTGGTGTTATGGGTTTGTGTGGCGCGGTTTTCCTTGGTGGCAGGGGAGGGGGGCTGCAGAGGCGGCCCCTTTAAGAAGTTGCTTGGAAGAATTCGCTGCCCCAAAATGTCGGACGTGCGCGCCAAAATGTCGGACCCGCCTCTAGGC
>VYZV01019730.1:29561-52714 GCA_013401275.1 Pandion haliaetus
GTTGGAGCAGGGAACGAGAGAGGAATCTTCCCCCTGAGGAAAGAAGCGGCAATGGTGATGTGTGGCAAGCTGACTCAACCCCCATCCCCTGTTCCCCTGCGCCACTGGGGGGAGGAGGTAGAAAGCATCGGGAGCGGAACTGAGCCAGGAAGGCGGGAGGGGTGGGGGGAGGTTGTTCTGATGTTTAGTTTCCCTTCCTAATACCCTTGTGTTTCGTTTTTGTTTTGATTTGTAGTAAATTAAATTGATTTTGTTTCTTCCCCAAGTTGAGCCTGTCTTTTGCCCGTGACCATAAGTGGGGAGTGATCCCTCCCAGTCCTTGTCTCGACCCACAAGCCTGCCTTTGTATTTTCTCCTCATCCCAACGTGGCCAGGCGAAGGGGTGGGGGGTGAGCGGCTTCGTGGTGCTTTGTTACCGACTGAGCTGACCTGAAACCACGACAATTGGGAAGGTTTTTGTTCACACATGGTAATGGGTGGTTGTATTCCCTACGGAAAGTGGCACTATTCAAATATTTTTTTGTGATGCAGAAGTAATTTCCTTTCTTTCTCAGTTACCTGTTAACCCTGTTAAAATGAATCTCCAGTCTGTTGTTCCTGATAATGAGCAAATGCATCCAATCACCCTTCTGGCAGAAATCATGTTACAATGGGAAGCAAAACCTTAGCTTTATTAAAATATATGGGTTATATAAAAGCAACTCCCATGGTGTATTGGCTCCCAAATCTGTTTGTATAAATGGCGCTGCCAAGTCCCGCACTGGAGGACCTCAGGCTTGACCATAGCAATTCCCCATTGCACCACAGAGGATTTTTACCATGTGGTTTTGTTCTGCTCACCAGCCAGTTGAGAGGATATGAGACCGGCTTTCAGCAGTTGTTGGCATCCCCCAGACACTGCCAGCAGATGTGCTGGGGGTGCACGCTGAGCACTCACGAGGATGGCGCGTATGCCCCGGCACCTGAGATCTTTAAGCTAGAGCTTCACCCACATGGCTCCCTTTGGTTAATGAGGAGACATGCTACGTCCGCTACTTGTTCAATGGAGGTTTTCTCTGAACCGCTGACATCATGATCTTTTGAGAGAATGAGGAGGAAAAGCAATTTCTGCTCAGAAGCAGCGCTTTGGCCATCAGCCCTACTTTGCATCCCCACATGCCCTAGAAAGCAAGAGCAGGGGAGGAGGCTGCATAAGCCTCGGAGCCGCATTCAGCTGAGGCAGGCTTGTGCTGGTCCCTGGGATAGGCCATGGTGCTCAGCACTGCCTGCTTCCCTGTCACCTCACACAACCACTTTCCTGTCTATCTCAACCCAGCCTCTGAGTCTGATACGCCCTTTCTGAGACAAAGCAGAAGGTCCTTCCCTCTCATCCCCAAGATTTGCCACCAAAATCCTCTGCCCATGTAGCCTGGAAGTCAGCTGAGCTCACAAATGAGTGTTGTGGCTGTCTGTTACTGCTAGCATTTGTCTTCCCCACCTCTGTCTTCACATCCCTCCTTTGAAAGCAAGCTCCTTAGGGCACTTACAGCCTGCCTTCCCTGTTTGAAATGTTTTGCTCACTTGCTCACTATGTAACATCATGAACAGCCTATGCAAGTAGGCTGAGGGAGAGCATGGACTTACTATCCTATTTATCTATGATTATTTTTATTTTGGGTTTTTTTATTTATTATTCTTTTCCACTCAAATTTTATAGCTGCCAGCTGGCTCCCAGATTGAGAGGCCACAAACATCCTTGGGGATCTTCCAGCCTCACATCTCCAAGCATGTCTCCTGCACCGTACATCAGGAATTTTTTTGAACAAGGTTTCTTCCAGTGCGTAGGTCACAGATAGACCGGGTGAGGCACACGGGGAACAAATCTTTCTCTCCCAGTACCCCTGGTAACAGATCTGAGTTTGTTCCAAACAGTAGCTCATCTTTGCATATTACTGTTAAGGTTCCTCCCTTCATATAGAACTGTGAATACAGTGGTAGCATTTCCCAGTGCAGGCTGCCTCACTGGCAAATGAGAATCATCTTGCTATTTCTGTGTCAATTTATTTAATTATGTTATTATAATCTGTTATTAGTAAAAGACCTCAGCAGAAAAAGCCTGACACTTCTTTAAGCTCCACTCCAACAGCAAAGCTGCTCTTCAAAGCCTACATTACAGAGGATAGGAATTTCACATGTCTAGACTGCACTGTGCAAGAATTTCAAAGTGGAGAGCACATAATTCAAATATCCATCAGCAGTGCAATAAACTAGATTTGAAGTATGGTTCCGACCAAGTAACATTATACAGTAATTTTTGTCCAAAAATTGAGACTGGAAACGCAATCACTTTCCCACTGAAACTGATCACAGAGAAAACACTTATGTGTTAATAGGATGATTTGGTCAGGAATGCATTACTAATATTGTCACCCATATTGTGTGCTCAGCAAAATGAGACTGTGAGGGTTCTTGGTAGGAGCTATGCTGTGTAATGCACCATCTTCACTGGCAGAATAATGCATGTGATCTGAGCTCTATTTCTGATTTTAAACAATTGGGAAAGTTTGTGAAAACACAGGTGCCTCAGCCATTCAAGGTTATATTTAGGCATCAAAAAAAGTGATCTGACCTCTAAAGATGCTGAGCAAAGCACTTCAAACTGCAGCCAATTAGTAGCTTATATAATTTAAAAGCACATCCTGACCACACACAAACATAAAAATGCAGTTGGCCAGATTGTGAGCTACACATAAGCTTTATAACAGTTGAGAGCCCACCCTGATATTTCAAGAGATTTTGCTGCAACTATATATGTTTTTAGGTGGATCTCAAGGCCTGCTTGCATTTTTGCATGTCTCTTTCAAGCACAGGACAACTCCATCATCCAGAGGAGTTGCTTGTCCATTTTTCAGCCCTGGTTTTGGTTTTAGGCAGTTTAAATATTTCAGGCCTTCAGCACCCCTGAATATAAACTGGAAGTAGTATTTTCATGCACATGGTCTAAGCATTGTCATTCAGTAAGCTGAAAACATTATCATTAAGAAGAAAAAGAAAGGATTTTTGTGTGATCTAAAAGCACCATGGCATGCACAGAAACTGCACTGGATATTCCAGAAACCCTTCAGAGAAAGTACTTCACCAGTCATCAGAGAAACAGTAACACCACAGGTCTCTTCCTAAAACAAATCTCTGTCTGTGTACCCCTTTATTGTTTATCTGCAGAACAGAGACATGGGTAAACTTCAGAGACATTACTTCAGTAGCCACCTTTGGAAAACAGTTTCTAAAAATACAATGAAACATATATTTCTGAAAATACATTCCAATATGGATGGTCAAGGTGAACAAATACTGCTTCTTTTTCTTCCCCACAAGAAACTTCTGAGAAAAAAAGGCTTTACTATCCAAACCAGGTTTCACAACTCGTACCTTCTCCTGTATTTCAAAGTCCTTTTCAGCGAAGTGAACAGGCTATAAAAGCAAGGAACTATTTGACTTACACTGATTCTGCATCCTCATGTAGACATCCACCTGTACCACTTCAAGCAAAGAGGATGTAGAGAACGTCCATCTACCCTGCAGAGCTCTTAGCTGAAAACTACTAGCAGTTTTTCCCTCACAGCATTCTAATAAAAAATCAGAAGGAAATGGCACTATCTATCTCACAACACTATCTTTTCTTCAAATTCCAAACATAAACCATATGTGGCTTCTATTGCTTCCTTTTCCTTTGCATTCTTTATGGATGTTGCATTTTTAGAAAGACTGCTCTCAAAATAGTCACTCTGTTTTGATTTTTTTTTTTTTTTTAAGAAATGTGTTTTTAATTTTTATCTTATTTTTCCTGGACTTTAAAGGAAAGCATTAGAGATGACCTAACATAATGACTGTGTGTTTTGTAAACATACACTGAGAGAGGAAGAAGTGTTGGCAAATAACAATGCAGGCTGGAACACATATAAAAGTAATTCTAAAACCAGTATAAAAATACAGTTATGAGCTTCAAAGAAAAACAATCAGGTTTAAAACCAAATTCTGTTCAAACTGTTAAAAATTTATGAGTTTTATTATAATACTATCCTTAGACTGACATGCTCCATATGCACAGCAGAAGTGTATTTCCAAACATTTTCAGTCACGTTAAACAATCTGACTCCAAAAGTAAGGAGAAAGTTGAAGGAAATGGGATTACTGGAAGAGATGTGGAAATGGTTATGCTGACTATCAGAATCTGGACTATGGTAAAAGACAGGGACTGTTTTAGGGAGAAGAGCTCCCACTCCAGATTGTCAAGAAAGACTAAAAGGGAAAAAATACCATATTAAAAATGGTTTAGAGGATGACAATCTTGTTCTGTGTAGTTTGCCAAGTTTCAAAAGCTATTTTTCTTAATTGGCACCAAAGTAAAACCTTTGAAAAGCTTTTGTGAAATACAATCGTAAAGAAAACTACATTCCAAGATAGAAAGTTATCAAGTGTTTGATTCAGGTCCCTCTGCCTCTTTCTCTCTCATTCAAAAGAATCAACAAAACCAGAACCTCAAAACTTTCTGTTGAACATCTGATCATAAATGATGGGTATAAATATATGTGCTTTAAAAATTTAGCTTTTTAGAAAAACAGTAATATACTGTTGAGAATACAGTCCGCAACCCATTTACAGAATGGAAGCAAGGAACAGAGACAGCAAATGGCTGCTAAAGGTCACAGAGAAAGTCTTTTGAACCCAAATCTCCAAACAATACAGTGCTTCAGTTACAAGAACAAACATCCTCCTACTGTCCCCAAAACTGATGAAGGTGCTGGAAGCACACATCATTTTTCTCAAAAGCTGCCAACTAATATAAGAATTATTACTTGCTGTTAAAGTGTTTCAGATCTGCCTTTAAGAAATGTATTATTTATGCTCCACAAGAGAATTTATTGCTAACAAGAGGGTCAGCACCAAAACTGTGCACCATCAAAATGCCTCTGTGAGTGTGAGGAAAGATTTCACCATATATATTTCTTGAGGGTACAAGGACATAAAGGGTGAACTTGACCTCAGCAGTGGTAATAAATGGGAAACTTGAAACACAAATGTTTTCTTACCAGGCTGTCTAATGACAGATACCTTGCTGAGACAGTCTGATTTTAAAGTATGCTGACTTCTTAGGATGAGAAGCACAAAGTGTCCTAGATACAGGTATCTTTAACTCATCATCTGCCTGGCTCTTGAGGCAAAGTCTAGTAATATTTTTCCTAAGAGTAAGTAGGAACTTTTTCAGCCAGCTAACCTGGAGTAATAAATGACTTTCTTCTGTCTCACATGAACACTGTGGACTTTACCCAGTACGAGGGTCAGGGTGCAGAAGGGCTGCACCTCCATAGTACATGGGACTGCACTATGATATCCCTGCCTGTCAACTGCTGGGCCAGGACAATGGGCTTCTCAAACAGCAGCCCTTACAGCTGAGCCTGCACTGTAAGAGGTGGAGAGGTGAAGCAGCCATCTGTGGGCAGAAAGGCCTCGTCTCCACAGAAAACAATAGCGGTGGCAATGCCAGCACCCCAGGCCATACCCACAGCACTGCACCTGCCATTGCCAGCTCATTGAATGGAGTCTGGCCCAGCCACTCCCAGAAACTTGCACTCAGACTGAGGATTTGTTAATTGACAGAACTTCCCAAACTAACAGAAGTCCCAAATTCTCAGTGCTAGTCCCCTCCTTTCCACTCCCCCGCCATGGTCACTCTCCCTTACCCATTTCAAGCGATGCAGGTCTAGCCACCACTGGTTTTCAAGAGCAAAGGACTAACATTGCTAATCAAAGTTCCTTCCTAGAAGTTTGTTTGCTGTGGCAAAGCCTCCTTCCTTGCCCGTAAGAGACCACCTTTGTTTCAAAGGGCAAACAAGTTAAGAGATTCCCCACTTGTCCACGGTAAACATGTTAAATCCTGTCAGCACAGATTATGGCCAATACTGTTGAAATATTGGCAGCACATCAGTCCCTGATACTAATGGAATCTCTGTTTTCCATCTTAGCCATGTATCTGGTCAACTCATTAAGAGGTAAGTCTAATTTTGACAGGTTTAGGCTTACTATATTACATTAATTTTAACTGCCTACCAGATGTAAGAGATGTAACTACATCTAGTCTTTCTGTGTCTTGTAACTTACCTGCATATAATTCTAGCCAGTGCAGGTTTGTGAAAAGACATATAATTCACTGTAACAGTTCCATCCACTATCCTTTTACTGACCAGCCCACCATCAGAGCAGTCCACAACTATTCTTCCTGATTTATGGAAGTCCTCTTCCTACCCAAATCTTGCAGTTCAAAGTCAATCACGTCTCCCACTGAAATCATGGTTGTTTTTACTGAACAAATGTTATGGAGTTTGGCCCAGGTTTACAAATTCATTAATGGTTTATATCTGAATTAATTACAGCGAGGGGAGGGGACCATGTTTTAAATTGCCTCTTATGTTGGCATCTCCTCCAAAATGTTTACCTGTTTGAAACACATGTGGCTTTTATGTTTCTGTGTACTAAAAAATATGTTCAGCTGCTGGGACTGCTGCCATTTTGTGAAATAGAGTTAATGCAGTCTGCTACAAAAAAAGATACTAAACTGGTTCGTGGGAACTTATTTTAGATTAAAGGAAAAAAAAGAAATAGCCTTTAAAAGACAATTCTGGGGAGAAAAAGCAGATTGTTTTTTGTGTGCAAGCTAATCTGATGTTATTTTCTTTAATTTCCATGAACAACACATCATTTAAGCTTTTTTATCCCCTGTCAGTTCTCTGGAAGACCAGACCTAGAAAAGAAATCCAGGCCAGCAGGCAGAACATCATTTTGATCACATAAACCTGATTAAAAGCAGAAAAAGACTCTAAAAGCAGAGAGAACCACAAAAAAAAAAAAAAAAAGCAAAAGAGAAAAATGTTTTGCCAAGTCTTGGCAATGAATAAAGTTGAGATTCTTAGTTCAGGTGGGCAAACCAATAGAATTTGATCTTTGTTGGAGATGAGGACAAGATGTACAGAAAGACGAGGAACCATGTTTGAACCCGGCTGACGTGAGTTTCTCTCATCAGAAAATGGCACAAAACAGAAGTGTCATGAGATCGAATTAAATTTTGGATTGAAATAACAGAACAACTGCTGTTCTTTACTGATCTTTACTGGTTTGGGAATCTGAAAACCCAGGGGGACACTGAGCAAGCAGGGCTCAGACAGGAATATCAGAGTTGGGATTCTCTCAGTCTCAGCTCAAGGCTCCAAGGCCATCAGAGGCTCTGGTTACAAGACAGCGGCAGCCCTGGCAGATCAGGGGCAGTTGGAGACTTCATTTTAAGCCTTGCTTGTCTTCTCCAGCCCAGTGGCACTTGCTGATTATCATCAATTCACATGGGCTTACGTTTATGCCTGTGAAATAGTATATCACAAACTTCCTTAGATTAGAAAGAAATGGCTGAGTTGAAGCAGTAGAGAGGACAGCTGTCGGCCATCTTTCTGCACTGATTTTCTCTCATGGCAATTCCAGACAGCCACTGTCAGCTCTCAAAGTGCTTTGTGAAATAGGTAGTCTACCATTGCTATAGAAAAATCATGTTGCTGGGAGTATTATTGTTAATTTCAGCCATGAAGCAACAGTCACTGTAAGGCACAGATTATTCTTCATCCTACTTGCAGCCCAGAGCAACACTGAGCAAAAAAGCAAAGGTGTATGTGCCAAAGGAATTCACTCATAACTGCAGCGTAACATGAAATGTCCTCTGAAGTTCATGATGGAAATTGCTCTGAGTTTGCAAGCCAGTTTGTCAAAATCACAAAGGAACCACTGTGACTGTGGCCACCAGAGAAGGGTGGGGGGTGTGTGTGTGTGTGTGTGTGTGTATCTGACATGCATACATGTGTGTGCGCAGTGGAAGATGCTGGCTTCGTGCCACCATATGTTGTTTACATTCACAGGGGCTTACACTGGATAATAGGCAGCAGAAAAGGAAACAACAGCTCTCTAAAAAACCAAATGCGTTGGTGAAGATGAACAGATGCACATAGCAGATTTCACTAACTCTGATAATAAAGTTCATAATGCTGAGTTGTCAGCTGCACTACAGAAGTTACTCTCCCTTGGCCTGTACCCAGGAGAAAAGACCAGATATTTCTTGACCCATGCTCATTAAAACAATTGCTTGCAAGTTCAAGGCAGCTCATGTGACTAAGCTGTTGTTGCAAAAGCACTGCCTTCAGCTAAGGTCCCCAGTGCTTATGGCATTAAAATTATTCTGAACCTTTAAACACACAGCAGATACTGACATTAATGCAACCCTGGAGCTTGTTGATTTGCTTCTGTGCAGTGACCAGCAGTTCTGATGCAGACCACCAGTACTGCTGTTTGAAGAAACTGGAGTAAGGCAAGAGATGACCTAACAACTCTGCCACACATGCCTGCTGACAAGTAATAGATTAGGCTTCTTTGATGTCAACCAAGGTTTGATAGAGCCCAATTTAGCTGGTCAGACAAATACTCACCATGTGTATATAAGATAAAAATGTGCATTTGGCAGGGGGAGGGTGTCGGCTCTCTTGGAAATTTCTGAGTGAGTTTTCCTGAAAAAGGAAATTTACTTTTTCTCCCTCAAATAAATATTACAGTTTGTCTGTCCTTTGTAATACAATATTAATATCACATTATGCTATTCTTCACGTATCAGATGAAATGAGTCCTAACATAAGGCTTTCTGCAGAGAAGTTTAGTTTTTCATGGTTACTGAAATGCACTTTACAAGTGTTAGACGTCCCCCCACACCCCAAAAACTTGCATTGCACTTTCTCACAAGTAGTGAAGTGGGCTTTTTCCCACTCAAATTGCATGTAATAAAAGAGAGCCAATTGTGCTCTCACAAGAAACTGTAAACACACTCTTAATACAAGCACCTACTCCTTTGAAATGTCTGCTTCTTAGTAGACAGACTCTGCTATTTTTGGTCAGCGTTATGTCAATACAGAGAATCTGAAGTATCTCCAAGACATGGTCTAGAAGAGGCACTAATGCACAGGAATGAGCACTAAGATATTTTTCCCACATTTTACACAATCAAGAGAGCCCCAGTAACTCCAAACCTGTAGTAGGCAGCAACTGACATACTGTGGCTAAGGAACCAGCCCCAGGTTTTGATGCCAACTGTTGTTTACCCAGACATTGCTTCTTTAGCAATGTGGGTTTGGTTTTTAAGGTTGGAGGGGTCATTATTGCCTCCAGCATCAGCGTGTAACTGCCATGTACATTGCAAAAACCACAAGACACAGGCAACACTCTCTATCAAGGTGCCCGTCTCTAGAAGGCGTCCCAAGCAACCGGGCTTTTATGATGGCTAGGCAGCCCTGTCTGATGCTGTTACAACTAAGCAAAGCATAGTTTGCCATGGATGATATGCAGTTAGCATGACATTTTGCTAATATCACAATTGTTTAAGGTCTGATGTTGCTAGTAACTAACGCTTGAAGTGACAAATGCTCATTCAGCAACCTGAAATTAATAAAAAGTCTATTATTGCTTGCCAATATGTGAAAAGGAGCTGACTACACTAGCTGGGCAAAGGAGGAAACTGAGAGGTGAGATTTTGTAAAAGTGATTTTTAGCTAGTTAAGTAACGTTTATGAAATTTAATGACGCTTTTAAAACTATCTGGACTTAACGGTGCTATACGGTATTCATATCACTTTAGCCTTGCTTTGTTTTGATAGCCAGAAAATGGTGAAGTGTAATCCAGTTATACTTATAATTTTCTTTTTATTTCAAATTTGATGTTGTTTATATTTCGGTATTGTGGCAGGTACGTAGATAAGGTGCTGCTTGTACTCTTTCTTTTCAGTGAAATGACGTCAAGCAAAGGTGGGTTTTTCATCACCAAAACACACATCAAAATGATAAACAACTCTCTTTAAATTATTTTAATTAAGGATTACTTTCCATTTCACACCTGAACTTAAAGATTTACCTGATAATATGAATTAGTATTTTTGTAGTAAGGATTTGTTGGATACTTCAGTTTAAAAGGTTCATTAAGTTGAAAAGGTAACACACAAACTTCCCTTGTGCTTAAAGGATAATATTGTGCTGGTTTCATTCATTGGGTGAGAATAGACTTTGAATGATCAAGGTTAATGCCTAGGTCTGTCTTTATTTATGAAACAGATTGGCTTTATTCGGGAAAGGCCAGTCATAACAGTATGGCTACCCACCCCCATGATTATAGTCAGGACACTGATTTCATCTGTTCATGCCACACCAGCACAATCAGACCCAATGTTTTGGAATTGTTTTGTGTCCCACCAACCACATTTTTCTCCACTTCACAAGTAACTTTTCAGGACAGCTACAAGGCAGATTTCACTTTTTTAAGCTGTCTTTCTTCTAATTAAATGTGGCCTTAATGGAGGAGAAAAAAGCAAAGGGAGAAAAAAATCTTTCTTGGTGCTTCTGCCCGCAAGGTACAACGTGGTTTTAGAATTTAGGATAAGGAAAAGTGTGCTGGATTGATTCCAATTACTTGAATTAGAGAGGGAATATCCATTCCCAAAATAGTTTTCATTGTTGTTACTTGCCAATTGACACAAATTAAGAGTAGATTGTTCTTCATTCGATTTATTCTTTTCTCAGACCTCTAATTTTATATTCCTTCTATAGCTTCTCCCATCTTATTCCTGACCTTGCTTACTTCCTTGCACACTGCTATAAAAAGGAGCATTTTCTTCCTTCTTCAGTGCTCAGAAACTTGATTCAGAGCTTGAGTATGACTAATGGAAAATAATATTTACAAATTTAATTGAATGAAGAAAGGTTTGGAATGGATTTTCAGCGTGCATACTTATGTTTGTTCTGCTGTGGCTTTGTGTGATTATTATGGAATATTTAGTTAATTGTATAGAGAAGAAAAAATCTGGTTTTCTGTAGCTTTCTGTTTACTAAGGAAAAAAAGGAGTTTAATATCATAAAATATTCACCTTCCACAACTAACAGCAAGTATGAAAAAGGAAAATACTTGGTAGATCTACAAAAACCAGGGTCTTTAAGCCAGAGCTAGGTGAAATTAACATACCTCTGAGTAAGAGGATTTGTTTTTAAAATCAGGCACCAGGTCTGGAAATAAAACTGGTTTTGTTCCATCTTCCCTGATATATAAAATTAATAAAAATTCACCTCATCACTTTGATGGCTACTTGATCTCAAATGTTAGGAAGACTTCCTCTTCATTGCTCTCGTCCCAGCAATCAGAGAGGTATGTGGACTGAGGGCGTAGATTTACAGAGGAAGTAACACATGATGGAAAGTTCAGGACGGTCAATGTGAGAGGATAAAGAAGCTATTGTAATAACTCACGTGTTACTTAATATTTATTAACAACAACTGCTACACTCTGTACTCAAGCACCTTTCATTGTAAGCTAACCAGGTTTTCAATGTGGGGCTAGAACAAAAACCACACATACTAGAACTTGTAGTACAGGATCTCTAAAAGCCTCGCATGCATTGCTGAACAGCAGCTTAGAGAGGAACAGCTGAACTAATTTTTTTCTCTGTCACTTGACAGTTTAAAAAAAACATATAAATAAAATTGTTAACGTTCAGTAGTAGTGAACAGCCCAAGCTTGCTCTAGGACAAAGGAACACTGCAGACCTATTTCTGTTGAGGGGCAACTTAAAAAGTCATTCTGAAATCACATGTGCATAATAAAACAAATGCATCAAGGTAACGTTGAGTTATTTTCTAAAGTGTGGTTAGAACTATGGAATGAGAGGGGGAACTTTGTGGGGCTTGGATTAAACAACAGCAGAAAGAAATTAAAACTGAATTTCAGTAGATTTAACAAATCATTGAGGAATGGCTTAGAATGGTTTGGAATAACTTAGGAATTAATACTATGAATCTTTGCAGACCATTAAGTTAGCATAAACCGTAATGTCAAGAACCTGCTGTAAAGAAGCCTACAGCAGTTTCATAACCATGACCAGACATGACTTGTATTTAATAGGCAATTAGCTACAGCTTAGTGTTACAAGTATTCTTTTGTCTTTACATCAAGCCACCAACTTCTTTCATTTTATTTTCCTCATTACAATTGATGAAGAAATAAGAGAAGAATTAAAATGCAAAGGGACAAACTAGGTACAATTGCCATGTCTGTGCCATGCTGGGTTGAAATCCCTCAGTGGACTCTCTTGCATCATATAAGCTATTTGCATGCCCCTGGAGTGTCATTTATTCCTTATTCCTTTATGTAAATTAATGCAGTTGTTTGGTTTGTGAACAGCATGCTGTTAGTTTTTGCAGTTGTTTGCAGGGTGAAAGAGTGTTATGTTTAGAAACATGTTATCGCAACAGGAGTATTCTCTGGAGCGATGTCCACAACTAAAACACTGTCCACAACTAAAACACTGATACGAGAAAGAAGGGGCCTGAAAAAGTCAGGCCTTTATGACAATGTGTAGGGAAGGGTCAATTTTGTTCCAGAAAAGACGTTAGCTGGGTCTATTTATATTAGCATTCAGTCTTTGTTGAACACCTCCCTCGTAAAATTCACCTATCTCTGCATATTAATAAAGTATTTTTTTTCTCTGGACTCCTCATTAAAGGAGAAGCAACTGATCATGCCCAAGAGTTGCATTACTGCTATTCAGCTCCCACCTCTCCTATTAAGTATTCCCAGGCCACTAGGTCTGTGGTTAAACAACATAACCATAAATTTTCCAGGGGAAAGACTACAGCACAAACAGACTCATGGAGAGAAAAAGAGGTGCCCTAGCTAATGGCTAGGCTTACACACCATGTCCTACAACTCCTTCCATATTCAGGGGGCTTCACCAGCTGCTGAAAACCTGTTTGCACAAGAAGTGGTCTTGGGGTCAGGGAGTAATCTGCAAAGCAAGTGTCTTGCACCTTTTGGCAGAGATGGTGCTGGGGGAAGAAGAAACATCATAAGACTAATACAAATCAATAGATTTTAAAGTATTGAACAGCACTGGTGAAAAGCCTTACAACTGTGTTCTCAGATATTTGTGCAACCTGCTGAGGGAACTGTATGCTAAAAGGTCTCACAAAACACAGGTTTAACAGCTCAGTCTATTTTGTCTGCCTTTTTTACTTCAGTGTGGCTCCTTTCCCTGACAAAAATTGAGAAATCTTTACTTGTGCCTGGATCTGCCTTCAGCAATGACTTTCCATGTACTATGAACACATGCAGTTGAATAGACATTGTCCAACCCCAGAAACAGAAAGCACATAAACTTAGCAAGGTGCTGCTGCACCTGAGCTTATCAGTGGTAGTCCTAACAAGCCCAGGCAAAACCCAACATTAATTCAGTTTTCATGCTGTTAGGACCCAGGCAAGCACAGCTGCAGCATGCACCTGCACCAGCTCCCTTCGAGCCCTGCTGTGCTCTGCTCCACCATGGGTATATAGATGTCCTCTGTGGACATTCTCTGTCTCACCTATGTGTTGTAAGCTGTTGGGGCGGTGGAGGGGTAGGGGGGGCTTCTCCCTTTGTGTCCTTGTGGAATTGAGTTTAGAACCCTTAAAAACTTTGATGGATTTTGTCTCACAGGAGCTCAGTAAATAAGTGCATAATGGCATAATAGGGAACACATTTATGTCAGAGAGGCAATTTTTTCTAGTTGTATAAAGTATTTGGAAAGCAAACTATGAAAATGAAAGGGTGCGTTTGTACTAAAAATCTAATTTGAAAGCTATAGCTATCTGGTCTACCAAACAAGAGATAAAAATATGCAATTAATGTGACCAATAAAAAATAAGGCACTTCCCCCTCCCCCTCATTCAAGGGTAATAATTCTTTAAATAGTTTCAAACGAATGTTGAGGCTCACTTGTGGGAGAGAATAAGGGGAATAGCAGTTATTTCCTTTCTCCAAACTCTTTGTCACGCAAAGAATTGAGCTCCAAAGTTCCCAGATGCGTTTCCACTGTGAGAGTTTGTGCATGCCTTGTAGTCCTCCTGAGGCAGCTCTCCCAGTAAGCCAGTCCTTCTCACAGCAGAGCACAGGAGCGTCTGCTTCTGCTACACTGGCAGCCAGGGCAGTGAATGGACTCATGTAAAAGTTCTGTCATATTCAGGCTTTGCGCTTCTTCTTCTGGGTTGTCACTGCTCAAGCTAGTTGCTGGCCTTAGATTGACTGAAATAGGTGCTGCTAACATATAATGAGTCCCCGAAGGACCCACAACCCAGGTAAATACAGGCTGATGGACAGAGAGTAGTTATTGTTGTTTTATGAAGGGAAAGGAGGGGGCTGAGGTCTGGAGCAGAGCTGGAAGGTGAAGGCAGGCCTCCAGGCACTGACCCCTGACCCAGGTCTCCATGTCTGCCTCCCCAGCATAGCTGCAAGCCTCCAGCTCAAACCAAAGCTGTGGGTGTATTGTGTGCTGCCATTTTTTTGGAAGCCAGAGCATCTGGCTGCTATCAGCAGAGAAACCACAAACCCCACCACCTTTTTCCAGGTGTTCTGTGACCTGTCCAAATTAGGTATTTCCTCTCACGAGCATGAAAATGTAGAAATGTAGTTTGAGAGTGTTCACTCCCTCTCCCTAATGCCACTGTTAAAGGCGGGGATGTTGAGACAGAAGAGAAAGAAACTGACTTCTCTGAAGAAATGTGGGCTGGGAGTGAAGCTGGCAACTCCAGACCAGTTAAGGTATATGATGTTCACAAACTCTTCGGTGGCAAGGGCCGGACATGTGGCAGACAGCAAACCATACTGGAAGTGGCAGGGGAAAAAAAGAATGACAGGTTTTTTCCTGAGGCAACATACAGGTTTGCAGCTTAACTACACTACCTGTAGAAATGTGTCTCTTTGTATAGTTATCTACTTATCAAGAATAAAGCTTAAGACTCCCTAAATTTCAGCTTATCAATGCATCAAACGCACAGTTTTCTTGTGCTCATAAGCAGCAAAATAGTCTGCCAAGAGTAGAAAAGCAGGCGAGCTCACACGGTAACGTTCCTGATGTGAACAGTAGATGGAAGTAACTGAGAAGTTGCCTGTATTCAACACAGGCAAATTCCATTTATCTGTGCTTGTCCTCCATCACACTAATGACTCCATACCAGAAACCTATTATATTCAAAAAAACTTTAAAAAGAAGGAAAAATTGTTGGAGCAACAACACTGGATGAATGCCAATACACAGAGTTATAGACATGCAAAGCCAGTTTATTCGGAGTTTCTTTCTTTCCTTTCAATGTGGAGGCCCCATGGCACTGCTGGGAACTCTGTTCAGTAGCACACTTTGTACTTCACTGACTGGGATTTTCTGTGTCTATGTTATTAATGGTAAGTAGTTGGTAAATGTGTAAATCATTGCACATTGAGATAATACAGAACAGTACCCACTGTGGTATTATAAATCTCTAAAATTGATTCTTAAACTAGCTGCGATGTAGTCTAGGTTTGCTTGTTCAGGCTTAATTTGACTTATCAGCTATGATACCATCTGTATTTGAAGAGAAACAGCTGCATTTTCAGCTACTAAAGCTGACTTGAGCACTTTATAAAAGAGACCAGTTGAATCAACACAGATACAATCTCTTTCATATTCATTAACTGTCCCGGCTGAAAAATGTTCCAAAGCAAATAAATGAAGCAAAACTAAGCAATAATACAAATGTAGTGTTACAGTGAATGGAAATTTTTTGCTTTCTGAAACCAGTGAGACCCTCCCCATCCCAGTGACACCCTTCCCCACCCCAGTGACAGGAAAAGTTTTATCCAGGTATGCAAGTGATAAACGGGCTCCTAGAGATCTTCTAAAGAAAAATACTATTCCCTGTGTCTGCACACTGCTCCCTGCCACCAAGACTTTCCAGGACACAGGCTGGGAGCCCACCAAAGCACACACTGGCTCCCTGTGCTCAGCGCCCTCAGAGGAGGCTGTGACATGCAGAGGGCAGGCAATGACACCCCATGCACCAGCATGCCCACCAGAGCCCATCATGCTGCTGGGGAGTGACTGCTTCCAGCTTGGCTGTCTATCCACCTGGGCAGGAGCAGGTAGCACCCAGGTGCTTTGCCCTGCCACAGCGTTCCTGCAGCAGGCTCCTGACTCCTGGTCCAGGGACTCGGCTCTCACCATTAGACTCTCTTGAATGCATCTTGGTTTGTTTCAGACTGGGGGTTTTCAGGGAAAAGCTATTAGCTTTGAGACTTCCAGAAAGAACGGCTCTTTCAACTGGTTGCATTTGACTGAAGGTTACATGCCAGTACTCCTCAGAGAGGGCAATAAAAATCCAGGCCCAGAAGAGGCAATTTTGCCTGCTGCTGTTCTTTTGCCCACTGGAGACAGCGAGTCCCCGAGGTAGAGTATCATACATGCCTGAGGCTAGCTCCACTCCTGGGGGCTGTGCTGTGCATCTCAGGGGATAGATTACAGGATCTCATGTAGAACTGCAGCAGAGGGAGAAACGAAGGGACTGGCCTTGCAGTTAAAACCCCTCTGATGTTCAGGAGGTTGGAATTATGACCACCCTGGGGACTCCAATGTGCGTTTCGTCTGAGCAAGAGATCTGTCACAAGCTTAATTTAAGAGCTATTAAATCAATTTTGTTGTTGTCTCCAGTCTAGTGTACATTGGCCAAAACTAATGATAGTACCAAAAATAGAAACAAGTTTAAAATGATGGCTGAATGCAGGGTTGGAAATCACAGCTTGTCCCACACCATTATCTACCAAGTGAAATGCAGGCACCTGGAAAGTGCTGAGGAAAGAAATCCTCTTTATTACTGTAGTCCACTTTCACAATTACTACTTTTGCCTTTGCAGAAGTGAGATGAGGGAGATTATTAACTCCCTTTGAATAGCTGAGATAGCTGGGCAAAGCCCGCCAGGTAACTAGCCAGCAGCTTCTCAAAGGTTTGCATATGGTGCTAACTTACGGCACAAATGACCTGAATCATCTTTCCATAAAACACGCTGGACCCTCCATAGGCCTTTTCCAAACCTGGATGATGCTTCAGTACTGCCATCTGCGTCAGTCCACTTCATCACAGGACAGAGCCCAAACAGAGGGGATGAGGGGTGTTTTTGTTTGTCTTCTAAAGACACCTTTCATCAAACACTGAACACAACAGACATGCTGCCAAAGCTCCTTCCTCCAAACAGCTTCATAGAATGAACACATTCAGCTCCCCAGGGAATTAAAACTTTCAGTAATATTTTTATGTCTTTCATTATGCAGAACAGAAATCCTAAACAATGAAGTGTCAAAACAGGACAGATAAGGCAATCTGTTTGCTCAGGCAGGGAAGGGCAGAACAGAGCCTCCCGTGCCATGAATGTCATGAAACTAAGTGTAACAGCATAGCCTGAAACCTTGCTCCTGTGTACATCTTTCTTCTCACAGTGTTTATCTGGCCTACTTAAAAACCTTCCTAAGTTTCAATTTTGGTTTTTTTTTTCTGTTTTCCCTTTTAAATACAATAGGCATAATTCTTTCTCTAAGGATACTGTAGATAATATAGCAGGAAGGTGCCACAAACAGCAGTGTGTGTTGGCAGGTTGGAGACCTTACAGGATGTAGTTTCCACTTCCAGTCACAGGGCCCAACAAGAGTTATATGAAGCATACTAGCAACACCAGGCGATGTCTTTACTGGTCATTTTAATTCGGTATCCTCATTTTAATGAGGCACAGGGGAGAATCCTTATTTTGCAAACATGATGTATTATTCAGCTTACAATACAAGATACACATCCAGCCTTTAAACTCAGCTAAGCAACAGACACTGACTGGAGAACAGCATGTAAATACTATGCTCAGCTGGAAATCCAGAGTTTTTAATAAAGAAAAATAAACAGTGTTTCTGCATATATTGTATCTGTTTCATATAATACACAGCAGAGCATTATAAATGAAATGAGGATAATCAATTTTTGTTTATATGATCAATGTAAGACAGAAATCTACTTTCCGTGCAGACACTACAATTGAGTGTCCGGTAGAAAATTACTTCTAGTAACAACTGTGGCAGCCACTCCATAGAAATTAAAAAGAGGTGAATTTAAGTGCACAGGTAATTGGAAAATATACACTTTGTTACAAGAAATGGATTTGAATTGAAAAGGGATGCTTCTCTGGTTTTGACTAAAGCATTTTTTTAATCTGTGTTGCTACAGAGGAAGCATAATGAGACCTGATGAAGAGAAATTGCAATGGCTCATTGCACAACTATTTCCTTTTCCTGCTACTTCTGGAAGAATGGAAGGGAGATGTCACTCCACTCCTAATAGACCTGAGATGACACCAGTCATCACCTCAGCAGGGAACTCATCACGGACAGTTGAGAACTCCAGCTACCTAGAAAGCCAATGTCATAAGATGGCACCTTAACTGATGAGACAAACTACCATCTGCTCTGGGTAAAAGTATGTGGGACAGGAAGAAAATATGAGCGGCTGCAAAGGAAAGACTGTAAGGAAATTATTTTGTGCGTGTTGTAGCTGTGGCACTTAGACTTACCATGCCAGGAAGTGCATTCTCAGGTAAAATTTAATACTTGGACACTGATGTCCCTAGCACTCATTGATCACCTGTCAAGAAATTATCATCAATGCACTCCAGAGACTTCCTGGATTGCTTGTGCCCTGTAGGGTTGTCCCTCCAGCAGCTACCAGGGTGGCTGAAGTCCTCTGTGAGGACCAGGAATGTGTGAATGTGAGGCTTCTTCCAGGTGTCTCGGGAAGACGTCACCTACTTAAACTTCCTGGTCAGGCAATCTGCAATAGACACCCACTACATAGCTCATACGTTATCACCTCACTTATCATGACCCACACACACATTCTCAGCTGGCTCACTGCCCATCCCAAGGCAGAACTCCATCCATTCCCACCGCTCTCTCACAGAAAGGGCTCACATAAACTCTTCCTCACTTTCCTGGCTTGTCCTTCTAAAAAACCTGTATTCACCCTTGGCAGTGCTCCTGTCATGTGGACTATCCCACCACATCTGAGTGATCCCAGTGAGACCATAAACCTACAGATGCAGACAGACCTCTAATTCCACCTGTGTGTCCCCCAGGCTGCAAGGGGGCAGGCACTTCTGACAGGCACCCAGTCATGCTGGTTTCCCAGAAGGGATACGGTAGCTTTCCTCAGAGTGCTATGGTATTTAGACTGAAAGTCCTAACATGCAAAGGTTTTGCTGATACAGCACAGGCTGTACAGAGTCATTCAAATCAGACTATTAACATTTTCCACTTTAGTAATGTAATATTACTATGGACCTTTCTAGCAAACACACATATATATGCACACACCTATAAAAACAAAAAAATCACACATTAGCCAGAAATCCCAATTCATAATAATGACAGGCAGCACACTAAGGAAGAGCTAAGTTAGCTGCCTCTAGTAAGATGCAGTATGTCTGTCTGAACAATAAATTATTGTTGCTTTAGAGGGTGTTTGTGAGAAACGCAATGCCATTTATTCCCCACATGTAATAATTTGGGGTATTTGTTATAGTTTCATGTTATGAAAATGGCTGCTTGGAAATACCCGAATGATGTATCTTACAAATCCCCAATGAAACTAATGGTGCTTACAAGAAATAAATCTACTTTTATGTTTGCACCAGGAATCATTTCATTTGATTTGTTGTTTTTTTCTTTCCTGGAGATGGTGAACACCTGCCGATGGGAAGCAGTGAATGAATTCCTTATTTTGCTTTGCTTGCACACATGGCTTTTACTTTATCTATGAAACTCTTTATCTCAACCCATGAGTTTTCTCACTTTTACCCTTCTGATTCTCTCTCCCATCCCACTGCAGGGGAGTGAGCGAGTGGGTGTGTGGGGCTCAGCTGTCAGCCAGGGTTAAACCATGACAGAACCTGTAATGAGTATTCCCTTCCCTGACACCAAAGACTGATGTATCTGGACACAGTTAAGGTAACATGGTGATTTGATTGCCTGACTCAATGTTTAGATCAGGTACATAGACATCTGGGGCCTGGTGATGCAATTGCACTGCACCTGCTATTTGCTTTGGCAGCTTTCTAGCACACACACGAAACAATAATAATCCATTTTCTAAAGTCTATCTGTAAAAGAAATACAAAACAATTAGAGGGTCACAGAAGACTTCTTCTGTTGGACCTCCAGAACATGAAGAACAGTCACAGAAGACTTCTTCTGTTGGACCTCCAGAACATGAAGAACAGTCTTTTCATTCACCAGCCAACTACACTAAATTCAAAAAGTGGGAAACGGAAAAAATCCAGACTTCAATTTACAGTTATGCTCAGGAAGAGTATTTGTTACAAAACCTAGAACTCAGCAGGTTTAAATGACCATGGATTAAAACAACAATGTCCACTGCTGTTCTGTCTAGCTTAACACATCTTACAAATAAATCCAATCCCTTACTAGGGCTACATTAAGTGTTAGTGATTGTTAGAAACTTCAGCAAATGTGTCAACTGCATACAGAATCTGACAAATAAGAAATCTGGAGAATAAAAAATTATCTAAAGGGATAGAAAAACATTTCCCTTACATTTTCTGGGTTCCACTTTCAGAATATAGAAAACTTTCCACTTCCAAAGAATGTTATCAAACATATTGAAAATGAAATTTTGATTAGGCTGAAGACATGACTGCACATTTCAGGAAATGGTTCAATAACATTTTTATTGTTATAGTCAGTAAATAGTTTGGTGAAAACACCACAAAGTTGGTGAAAAGAAAGGAGAAATACCAAAACACTATTAATTTGTAGTTTCAAAAAAAAGGAAATCCCCACAATCTCTGCTGCTATCTGAGTACAAATGGACATGTTAAAAGCAGGTGCATTAGCTGCATCAAAAGCACCTTTTGACAGTTTATGTCATGAAAACAAAAAGGATACTTGGATTGCTGTAGTTATGTGAATAAATAACAAAAGCACAAAGAATGCTATCATGTTCAGTCTTTATTAGTCTCTTAGTAGTCTCATCATCTGAATGTTCTTTTACATTTCTGTTGTTTTTCAGGGTCATCACCAAGTGAGACTAGCTATGCTTAGCTAATACAAGGACTATTTGGTCCTGAAACAACACAGTAGGAAATATGTAGACTGAAAAAGCTGTATTTGCAAGAGGAAATACAAAAGATAAAAATTCTGGAAAATAAGACATCATTAGTAAGTTATCAGTAAGTTAAAAGACTCTGACCCCACATTGCTGACACCAGCTATAATATGACATCAGTCTGTAAGACAGTGAAAGGCAGTACAGCTGGCACAATTCAAATCATAAAATATGTCCAGTTATTCAAAGCTCCTATATGAGATATTTAAGATTATGGTGTAACTACATTCTAGAAAACTGACTGAAGAGATGACGTTCTTACTGTTTTTTTCCTGTCATATAATAGTGTTTGGTTCCCACGTGTATACAAAGAAGGGAAAGAGCTCGACAGATAAACTATTCAATCAAAAGCATGGAGCACAGGATTAGGATTCCCCAAATCCTATATTCTCTGTTTCAGGTTCATTTCTTTTCACGGCAAATTTAACAAAAGATTTATCCCTCACCCTTTCATTGCCTTTCCCTCCTTGTCTACTAACCTTATCCTTCACTTACCACACTTCAGTTATGCCAATAGAAATGTTTGAGAAAGCTCAGTGTGAACCAGTCTTACTGCCTCCACATGAAGATCCCAGGCAGGTAGCAGAAGTCAGATTTAGGTGCTTACAGAAGTCCAAGCACAGGCACCTAAAAAGCATCCTGTCTTGAAGAGACAAATTGTTTTTTAGGGAAGTCAATTCTTTCATTTGAGACTGAAAAACAATTGGAAGANTATTGACACTACTTGATAAAGCTGAGACTATATAATCATCCTCCTCTTATTTACACAGATAAAGGGGCCAGAGAATTTAGCTCAGATGCCTTCTGAAAACAGGTTCTGGAAAAACTTAAAGCACCAGGCAGAATATTTACTTTGAATTTGAGGTCCTGCCCAGTGACCATTGACATATTAAATCCCAACAAAGAGATCCCCAACACACGGTCCCTGCTGAATTTACATGTGGTAGACCCAATGGCAAGAGGTAAGTTGTGAGATGACACTATTATCTTTACATGAATTTCATTCAAAAGATAAAATTGGGTTAGCTGGCAACCTGGAAATCTTTGTCTCTGTATATTCTTCCACCTCATGGAAAGACAAGTAGTTTTTTCTTGATTATTTTTGGTAGAGGGAAGAATCCTACTGCCTTTCTCTCCAGCATAGTATCTGGAATAGGACTATGGAGTAAAACTTCAGGATACCGTTGTAATAAAATATAGGTACCCCTGTACACTTTCAGTAATTTTTATAAAAGTAACTAAATTTTTTCAGCTTCTATCATCATCAAGTGTTTTCAGGGACTGGCCTTCTGTACACTTCTCTGATCTCACAGCTGCTTCCTGTGATCCCTGAGTACCAAAGTCCTTTCTGTTTTCCTCTCTAGTCTCTCCATTGCACTGAGACATCTGCACACTTATGCTTCTTATTGCCAGAGAGGCATAAGAATGCCTTTCTTCTCTTCTGCTC
Source organism: Pandion haliaetus (assembly GCA_013401275.1). Taxonomy (NCBI): domain Eukaryota; kingdom Metazoa; phylum Chordata; class Aves; order Accipitriformes; family Pandionidae; genus Pandion; species Pandion haliaetus. The sequence goes on from VYZV01019730.1 coordinate 52,109, forward strand.
ACTGTCTGAATGTTTCAGTCAAAACTTTTTTATACCCAGCTGAAATCTTCCACTTCACTAAAAACTTGAAAATATGTCAAATACTTTTAAATAATCCATGTATGTGTTTATATCATTGAAAAGACTTTTCCTTTTGCAAATACCCAGGCAAAGATTTAAGCAAATTATTCAGGAAATCTTGGTAACCAGTGAACACAGAGGTGAGACATGAACAATATTTACTGTGTAGAAACTCCTCTGTTTAGCCTAACTAATTATTGCCTGTACAACATAATTTCTCCTCTTTCACCATTTGTCCATTCCTGTGTTCTTGGGATCCAGTGATTTAGTGAAGCTGGGCAGGGCTTCACCTTACTTTGTACAGCATGATTATCCAGGTGATTGGGAGAGAACCCACCTAACCATGTTCTCTTTCCAGTGAGCTCATCGAAAGGCTTCCAGCATCACTTGTGACTGTTTGATTCCCGGCACCCAAAAAGAGCTTAACAAAACAAAAAAATTACGAGTTGTAACCTCCATGCAACATTTTAGTACTTAGTCTCACAGATTTGCTGATGCAAATTTATCTGTGTGGCTTGCCCTGGCCAGGACCGTCTTTCTTTCTGA